>JAZGTJ010005148.1:7984-28419 GCA_036877575.1 Botia almorhae
GTGTGTGTTCACTACTGTGTGTGTGCGCACTTGGATGGGTTAAATGCAGAGCACAATTTCCGAGTATGGGTCACCATACTTGGCCTCACGTCCTTTCCTTTCCCTAATATGTAAGATAATTAGTTAATAAGCGAGCTTGTACCTCAAACAGAATGTAGCCGAAGCCCTTTCCCATCCCAGAGTCTCTGTCCCGCACCAAACGCACGGCCTCCACATTCCCACAATCCTCAAAGTGCTGCCGCAGAGGAAGTTCTGCTATATCTGTGACCAAACCCAAACAAAACTGTCAGGGAAGCTGCAGTGTAGCAGAAGAGATGAGAAACAAGAGATTCATTTACTCACCGTACGGTAAATTACCCACAAATACAGAGCGTTTATGATCGTGCTGTCAAGAAAATGAGAAAATGTTGAAAATCTGCAGATGATCGCAACTGTACCAATCTAAAGTTTGTTTAAAATAGACATCACACAAATCAGGGATTTTAACTGTAGTTAACTGAACATGTTTATTAAATCTTAAATCGTTAAACAGTTGTATACTGTTTGTTTTACCTCTTGAAGGTTGTTTTGTGCTGTTTTTTTTGTGGAAAATGGAAATATTATAAATGCCACTCACTGATGAATGTTGAGAGACTCGGTCTACTCGAATATGAAATCCCGGCTGAATTTCATGTCTATTCCTGCAGAAGTTGAAATGTTTTGTCAGGGAAACAAACTGCAGATGAATTCACAGATATCTGACCTCAGGTTAATGCCCAGATTTACCATTTCAGAGCGCCAGCCGCAGCCTCTTCCTGTTTGAAGACAACGTACGCGTTGATGTTCTGTTTCTTGGGATGAACTTTCCGTCTAGAAATAAACACACAAAGACAGAGGTCAGTATGTGAGGAACTGTCATTTCTATCAAACGCTCAAACACACAACACTCACTGGATGGCCGCCAGCTTGCGATTCATTGTTGGATCTTCCCGGATCTGTAAGACATGAATCTATTAAAACTCAAACCAGTGATCCAATCACACAAGTTTAAAAACATTACACAAACACACACCACTGATCGGAAGCGGACAGACTCGATTGTTCCTGCCTCCCTTAACAGGCACAACAGATCCTGAAAATGAGATCAGAAACATAACACACTGGATTTTAGTTTAAGAAGGTAGAACTGAACATTCGCTGTGTTTTGAGGTGTGCATGTAAAGTGTGTGTGATAACTGACTGACCTTCTTTGAGCAGTTGGGAGGCAGATTGCCCACAAACACAGTCCTCTTCATTTTGATTCGTTCTTCAGCCATATTCTTGGCCATCTTCTTGCGTTTCATTGGTCGCTCTGTTTCCTCTGTTGCATCATCTGTTTTCACCTGTTTGCGCTTTGCCTTCTTCAAGCTCTTTTGTCCTTCATTATCAGCATTTTGTAAAGAGCATTCTCTGTGGATCCACACACACACACGTTGAGTGAGACAAATCAACTCTCAGAAATCTGCTTCATTACATAAACACAACACAAGTTACTGACCTGTCCTGTAGCTTCTTTTCTGAGGCTGATATGGGCTTTGGACTCTTGTTCTGTTTTTGAGGTTGATTATCAAATGTGACTGCAGGATCAGTTGCTGCTGGTGTGACTTTAGGGGCAGACTGATGAGAGAAAACAGATGATCAGCAGACGTGTAACACATCAACATTTATCTCCAAACATTATACGTGCATGTGCTTCACTCTGTAACATTCTGATCATCATCTCAGGGTTTATTTACAATATCAGTTATCTTAATGTACATCGTCTTCATAGCTCAAATAATACACTTTTTTTCTACAGAAGAGTGAAAGTGCTGTAATTACAACATGAGCTTACCATTTTTTAGAAAGTAAGGGACAAGCAACATTTTTCTGAGGTAGTTTACAGCATATGCTTTATGTACTGCATAACCTAAAGCATAACTTCACAATATTCCAGACACTATAATAAAATGATGAGGTGACATACTTTGGGTGCAGGAACGAAGACTAAAGAACTGGCTGATGATGAGGAGGGGGAGAATAAAGATGATAACGCTCCAGTTTTGGGTTTCTCTGGGAACAGACTGCCAGACACCTGACCAACCACATAATCTCCAGCCCGTACAGCATCTCTGCTGGTGTTACTGCAGCACATACAACAATACAGATCTGAGATCAGCCATATTACCATACTGACCTGGCATATATCATACCATAGTATTCTTTTAATTACACAGATGCTGTGTGAATACCAATGTAGATAAAAAAAATTATCCTCAGAGTCTAACTTAACATATAATGTCATTTATATATTATATAATGTCAAAGCATCACTGTGAAACTAAGACAAATAGGTTTTTGCAACGATCATCATATTTATAAGTTTTAATGACCCATCATGATCACTTTTATTTAAAGATATTTAACGTGAGATAAATAATACACATTATTTTTGGTCTATGATAAGTTTTTTATGTTTAAAGCAACGCAACGCTGTTCAATATTAGGACACTAACCTCTTCTTAAACTTCTTCTGCATGATGTCACTGTGCTTGTTTGTCACTCTGTGATCATGTCTCTGTGATTATATTATATGATGTTTTCATGAATGTTCACGAACTGTCTCAAACACGTTGATCTCACACTCACACACACGCATGTGCGCAGCGGGATTTCTCTTTCTCCCGGAAACCGCAAACCCTGCTCATGCGTTCCCATCTCTCCAGAAAATTAACTCGGATTTGTGCCCCCACCATAATAAAACACAATACAACTTATTGTAATACAGTAAAATTTAATCTAAAAAACCGTAGCCTGTTACCTCTAAAATATCGAGAAAATTAAACCACATGGACACGCGCGCGCGACTCCTCCGCCGGCGCACATTACGCGCTGGACCTGATGACGTAAGTCAACTTCCGGTTTTGTGTTGCTACAGGTAAGAATGATGTAGGAACATTTATATTCTCTCATTCTTTGTTATTTAACAAATATTGTTCAGTGTTTATTGACTTTGTTACTCTTTCTGACGCGGTGGATTGTTGTCTCTTGATGTAGTTAAAACCATACGCCGCTATGATCTTAAATGTCACTCATCTGTCCATCACTGATGTTTTCTGTGTGTTTACTATAAATAGAGAGGAATAAACATCATCACCATTATTATCGTCAAGATGTAATGAACACGATGCAATTTTTGTGTTTTAATGCTTGTATTGAAGAGATAATACACTGGGGTGGGGTCTCATGTACTGTTTTTCAGTATGTCCCCCTCATATTCTTTGTATTTCAGCTTTATAAACTCAGTAATCCAAACCGATGTGTTTTTAGATTCCTTCACTCTCTGATCTAATATCATTATGTTTTCTCTGTGGATTTACTCCGGTGATTGACAGAACTCATCAGATCATGACTCAGGAGGTGTCAGAGGACGCTGTGGGCAGGCGAGTGAGTTGTGATGGTGAGAGAGGAACCGTGCGGTACGTTGGGACAGTTCCTCCCACTGCAGGTACATCTCACTCATTAGATCTTGATTTATCACTAACACTGTAACTCTCTGTATGTACATCTGTGAACCACTGTTTGGGTTGTAGTGAAAGCTCTCTTGATAAAGAGTGTGATGTTTCTCTGTGTGTATAACTGCAGGTTTGTGGTTGGGGGTGGAATGGGATGATCCATCCAGAGGGAAACATGATGGAAGTCATGATGGAGTGCGATACTTCACCTGCAGGTGCTCATGGGAAGATCAGAGACATAACTGTGTCATAATTACACGGAGTAACCTAAGCTTGCGCTCATCTCTCATTCTCCTCTCATCAGACACCCGACTGGAGGCTCGTTTGTGAGGCCCAAGAAGGTCAGTTTTGGGGTTGACTATCTGACGGCTCTTAAACAGCGATATGAGGTGGAACTGCAGGAGGTTATTGGAGAAGAGGTGAAGATCTCCAGCAAAACAGTGATGATGGTTGGATTTGAGGGTGTGAAGAAGAAACAGAGGTGATATTTCATCGCATTCATATGGTTTTACTCAGCAGGTGTTTCTCAGACAGCAGATTTTTAGGTCATTCTCTTTTTATTGTGTTGTGACAGGGTGGAAAACCTGACAGAAATCGGTCTCAGGAGGTGTGAGGTGTCTGGACCAGGTCCAGAAAATGAGATTAGAAAGACCACTCCACGTATCCTTCATTGAGAACAACAGATCAGTCATGTTCTCACACAAGCAGTCTGATGGGTTCTAGACTGTATATCAGTCATTTTCTCACACAAGCTTTGGTTGGTTCTAGACTCTAGATCAGTCATGTTCTCACACAAGCTGTCTGATGGGTTCTAGACTGTAGATCAGTCATGTTCTCACACAAGCTGTCTGATGGGTTCTAGACTGTAGATCAGTCATGTTCTCACACAAGCAGTCTGATGGGTTCTAGACTGTATATCAGTCATTTTCTCACACAAGCTTTGGTTGGTTCTAGACTCTAGATCAGTCATGTTTTAATACAAGCTGTCTTATGACAGATTCTTTGACAGTCTCTCTCAGATGCTCAATCTCTGGATCTTTCTGGAAATCTGCTGAGCTCGTGGGAAGTGGTGGCTGCTATTACAGAGCAGGTGGAGTCTCTAAAGGTGTTGCTGCTCAGGTCTGTATCCACATGCTCACTAAATTTACATCATGGTTATATTAATATTGTGCTCACTGTAAGCGATCAGTAATCTCAGACATCTCTTATAAATTCTCTTTGCAGTCATAACAGAGTGAGTATCTCCAGTAACCCCACAAGTTTAAGCCCCGCCTTTTCCTGTCTGCGGCTGCTGTCACTCAACAGCTGTGCGCTTACCTGGGCTCAGGTGAGTCACTGAAAATACGCCGATGAGAAAGAAATAGACATCAGGCAAACAGAACTGCCTAGTGTAGTGTACACTTCGTACACTAGTCTCAGTATGCAAGATTACATTTATTCATTTAGCAGCTTCATTTACCGTTTGCTTTAAGAGCCAGTCAGTACAGATGACCTCTGACCCTGCTGTCATTGACAGGTTCTCCATTGCGCCCCCATGTGGCCACAGTTAGAGGAGCTTTATCTGGCAGACAATGACATCACAGAATTACTGCGGTATGTCGGGCTGTTGTACTGCTATCAGTAATTAAAGAATAAAGAGCAGAAATATCAGTTAATGGAATTTATAGAAAATGTTTCTGTTTTTGTCTAGACCAGAAAATGTTCTACAGAGTTTAAAAGTTCTGGATTTGAGCAGTAATCAGATTGTTCAGGAGACAGTGTTAGAAGTCTCACATTTACCCAGGTGAGAATTAATCCAGTGAAATGTGTGATATAAATCCAGCAGATGAATAGCAGATCTGAATCTGTCAGAACGTGTGTTTTTAAAACTGCAGGCTGGAGAAGTTAAACCTGTCAGATTCTGGTCTGTCTGTAATTTACTTCAGTGATGCATCAGCAGGTATCAGAGCGTTTAAACTACTGTATTATTTTAAATCATATTTTATTATATCTGTACGCATTGTGTATAATATAAAAACTGTCATTTTCATATTGAGAAGGTAACAGGACTGCATCATTTTCTGCACTAAAGACCCTTTTACTAGATGATAACAACATCTCTGAGGTAAACATTTTATATTAGATGATCAGCAAATTGTAAATGAAGGTTATTAAATAATACATGTAAATATATTTGGAATATAATGTTCTAATCATCTGTGTGTGTGTGTTCAGTGGACTATAGTGAATGAGCTGGAGAAACTTCAGTCTCTGGTTCAGTTGTCCTGCAGGAGGAATCCACTGATACAGAAAGAGAAGAATCCAGAAACAGCTCGACAGATCTTCATCGCTCGTCTGAGTCAACTGGAACTGCTTGACATGAGACAGGTGTGTGTGTGTTAAAAAATAATTCAAAATACAGCAACTTTTACATCACTGTTTACAGAAGTATTCATAAAGATTAATGACAAAACAGTGAATTTTGATTCTCTCTGTGGATTTTGTGTCTCTGCTGATGTGTTTTGTGTGTGTGTGTGTGTGTGTGTGTCTGCTGATGTGCTTGGTGTGTGTGTGTGTGTGTGTGTGTGTGTGTGTGCGCGTGTCTGCTGATGTGTTCGGTGTGTGTGTGTGTGTCTGCTGATGTGTTTGGTGTGTGTGTGTGTCTGTGCTGACCTGTCTGGTCTTTTTTTCTCTGGCAGGTTCTGGCTGATGAACGGAGAGGTGCAGAACTGGATTACCGTAAGATGTTTGGATCTGCATGGCTGCAGGCTGGAGGTCACAGTGACCCTGAGAAAAACCAACTGAGCTCAGAGTTCACAACACAACACCCTCGATACCTCACACTCATCCAGAGTGAGTGAGCGACCGGCGGCCGCGAGACATGCACTCATATCTGATGAACATTTACATTACAGACTCAGTGACCAATACAGTGTCAAAAATGAATAATAAAAATAAAGAGTATCACTAGAACATGTTGATGTTTAACCGTGTTGATTTTACACTAGATCTGTGTGTGTGTTTGTTTGTTTAGAGTATGGCGCTCCAGATGAGGGTGAGGTGAGGGAACAGAAGCCCTTTGCATTAAAAAATGAGTTACTAAGTACGAATCTTCCGTCATATCCCATCAACTCAACACAAACAAAACAGTCATGAACATTTCTGACTGTTTCTCATTTTGTTTTCTCAGCCTTAACGTTTGTTTGTCCAGAGCATGCAGACAGAAAGCCGGTGGAGAAGAAACTTCCAGGTAAAACAAACATTTAAACACTGCAAAGATTCTTCTGCTGAAGGACTTTCATCAGCTGAGATGTTTCTGCTCTTTCAGCTTCAATGATCATTCAGAAAGTGAAGGGCCTGTTACACCGACTGCTGAAGTTACCAGGAGTCGAGTTTAGACTCTCCTACACCTGCTCAAAGGTCAAACACTTCACCCACTGATAATGAACACTGCTTACATCATTCCACATACAGTGACATAATGAACTACAGCGTTATGATGGAGAAAGTGATCAGGAAATGTTCATTTCTCATTGTTTTTAGATGTCTGACAGAGAGATCGAGATTGACAACGATTTGAAGCCGCTGCAGTTTTACTCTGTTGAAGACGGCGACACAATTCTGGTGCGCTGGTCCTGGTGAAACCCAGGTGCATTCTGGGAAATCTGCACCATACAGACTCAACATCACGCTGATGAGAGATTCACCAACTCCTGCACAGATCATGAGAAAAACTGGATCTGATTGGACACAGGACAGGAAGAATTATTCATGACCGGCTCATGCTTGTATTTATAATCAAGCACAATAATATATGCAGAAAGATGTTACTGCTTAGTACCTTAGACCAAATCATTAGATCAGACCTGTACATAATAAACATCAGTAAAAACACAATCGATTATAATAAAACACTCGAACCAAATTCACTTTTGTACTTGTGGATTTATTCTGGTGCTGCAAATGAATTCCAACAGTCTGAATGTTGTTGCTGTAGGACACACAAACATGTTCTCATTTAGTTTCACTCTCCCGTTGTACAGAAAACTACAGAAACACTTTGTCTTTCTAAACCTATTTGTCAAGCTGATAAATATGCTGATTTAATGAAAAAAATATCTGAATCAGCTGAATTAGAGAAACAGATAATAATATTAGAAATTTTTATTAATGACATCATCCTCTGGGAAATTTTTGGCAGGAAAACAGCATAAAAAATTAACAAGTGATTGAAATCTGACGATTTGTGTATTTGTGGGTTTTACTGTAAATCAATCTTATCTGATGATGACATGATAGTATCAACACCAGTTTTTTTAAAGTGTTATATTTGTGTGAATTGACTGTAAGAGATCTAAAACAAAGAACAAATTACACAAAAACACCATAAAACACGTGTTTTAATTGGCTGTACAGAAACAGTCTCTCTCACTTCCTGTCTCATTCGTCTTCCTCTGACCAGCTGTATCCACAGCCCCCCCCACTCCCATCCCATAATAAAACATGTAAACAATGAATGTGAATCCCATATGAGGTGATGAAGTCCCGTACAGATGACTGAGTATAAACTATAGACAAACACCTGACGGAGCCCTCAGGCCCCGAGCACCACAGAGGAAATACATATCAGATAACGGCTATATAGTTTATTTACAACAAATGGAGAACTTAGTTTGAAGTAAAAGATTAAAACATTATTGTAAATAATAAATGTAAAAAAATTTTTATCCCTTTCCATCATTATTCTCACACAGTAAAAACAGCATAAACTAAACTAAACTAAAGTTCATTTAGTCTTCTAACTAGATAACTACAAATTGTGCAGCAGGTTTCAGATTTATGATTTGGTATAAACGCATCAATTCAGAAACGCAGAACTTTTAAAATGTACCGACATTCTTGTGAATGTTTAGTTTTCACATTGTTTGTGTGAGTATTACTCTGTTAAATAAGGTTCACCCTGCTGTCTAAAGACTCATATGAGCGTCTTTCTGATAAACTCATGTCAAGCATTACTCTGTGCTACTAGAACATCTCAAATCTACACTTTCATGTTTAAAGTAAAATTAGACATCAAAACATTTAATGTACAGTAGAAAAGATAACTGTGTAATATTTAAAAAGAGAGTTTAGATGATCCCTGATATAATCCACCTCTAACATTGACTAATTTAAAACAAGTAATACACGGTCACTGATATATCATGCAGCCCCTATTTGCTTTGTACATCTTATTGTATTGACTCTCCTCAAGTGAGGGACGTTTGTCATAGGAACACATCATTTCTTCTCTCAGTTTGGAGTCTCTTTCAGCCTCAGAAGTTCTCGTCCTGCTCCACACAGGAAGTGTCTCTGGCGTCTGGACACCTGCAGGTGAATCCGGTCGGCCGCGGCAGACACAGGTGAGAACAACCTCCATTATCATGTTGACAGTAGTTCCCACCTGCCCAAGAAGATAACAATCATTTATTATATTCATTTTATTAGAAAAAAATCATTACAATAATAATGAGTTATGATATCTGATATTAAAAGCAAAGCAGGTCACTAAGTGGTCTCACTATACTTAAATTTTGTATCTTCTGTGGAAGGCACAGGACCATAAGATGTTCATTCAATCATTACATTCGGTCCGAATGCAATGATAGGATGCCCTATTTGCCTGTCAAACTCTGTATGTGTTGATGTGTTTAAAGGAGGCGTGGCTTTGGAGAGGAAGGGCGAAATCTTATGCTTTGAAAGCTAGCTTGCTATTGCTAGCCACCACCAAATGTTTAATGTTCTACGTAGCGGAATATTATGACCTCATACCTTGAGGACAGACAGGTTGAGTGACAGTGATGCCGTATGTACGAGACCGTCTCTGAGGTAGAAACTCCTCCACCTCCTTCCCATCCTGACGATCCACGGCAACCACCGCTTCCCTAGCAACAAGAAACATGTTTAGCTTTTCTAAGCACACATGAATCACCACCATGCTAAAATGCAGTGAAGACACTGAGGGTCAAATCAATCATATAGACCAATAAGGACCAACCACAGAGCTTCAGGTTTACAGAACATTTGAGATGTTTATTAAATGCTTCATGTACCTTCTCCAGTCTGTGTAGAAGAGGTTTCTGCCATAAGACACAATGGCAAACGGGTACTGAATGCCTTCAGTTACTTTCCTCCGGAGAAGATACACTGTATCTAAACATTCCACTTTACGAGTCCCTGAAAACACAAAAACAACAGAGAAAGTCAAAGATGATCAATCTGTAACTTCTGCCCCTCTACCACCATCACTGTTTAAAACATAAAATTGCAGGTTACATGCAGGTATTTTCTTAATGTGGAAGGCACGTATAAATTCTAAACAACTGCTGTAAGAACAAGTTACAAACACTGCATCATCTACAGTACCCGCACATGTGATATAGTAGCCAGATCTTTTTTCTGTTTACAGATGGACATTTCCTGGGAAATTGGACCTGACATCTCAAATTATAAATCATTATTATAAATTTACAGATGTGAATCGGGGTCGGGTTGGATGATTGTTTTGAACACTGATCTGTCATGTACTTGTTTAATAACTAATTTTTTCATTTTTAACAAAACAAGTTACGGACTGCAGCTTTAAAAACAAGAAATGATCTATGGAAACAGGTCTACAGCACTAACAACACTAAAATCATCTGTAATCATATGAATGATCTGATGACCTCTGACCTGCATCTGCCCAGCACAGCTGTCTGGTCTGGGGGTCATAGGTCAGTCCGTTGGGCAGCCCCAGGTCATCTTTTACCAGGACTGTTCGATCAGTGCCGTCCATGCTGGAGCGCTCGATCTTGGGTCCGTCTCGGTTCCAGTCAGCCCAGTACAGTTGTCTGCGTTACAGGAGAACATGATTCATCAGTTTCTGATTTCATTAAAAAGTCATTTTTGATGTTTGATCAGTCAGAGTTGTAACGCACCCGTAACTGGGGTCTGCAACGATTGGTCGAGGATTGATGAGGTCATCGTCAAACAAAACACGACGATGACTTCCGTCCAACCTGGAGACCTCGATCCGGTCCAGTATGGAGTCGGTCCAGTACATGTTTCTGGACAGGTGATCGATGGCTATTCCTTCTGGACTGCCGAGATCTGCTCACAGAAACGATGAAATAATTAAATAAACATTAAAGGCAGGGTAAATAGTCGGTTCCAAAACCATTTTTTGTTATGTTGCTTGAAGGTCTCTTCACATCCTGTCACACACCTTTACTAATGAGAATGCTGCTGTTTCCTCCCCGCACACGTGCTCTGCTGATGGCCGGCTGTGTGATGTCCGACCAATAGATCATCTGCTCCACACAGTCGAACGCCACGGCGATCACAACTTTATCCTGACAGAACAATGAGAGCAAAACTACAGCTGAGACACCTCCAAAAACATCATGATATATGTGATCAAATTAATACGCTGCATCCAAAACATGTTTCTGAACAAACACACAATCATCACACGACAATCACTTCCTCCGTGTGCAGATTTCAGTTTTGCATAGGAGTGATCAGGGTCACATTTCTGACAGTTCAGTCTGAACGTGTTTCTCTGTTGTGTGACTCAATTGTACATTTGAACAAACCGCAGTACATATGTCAGTGAATCTGAATGTCTGAATGAAGAATCACCAGATTGTCTCTTCAGAATGTAAAACATCTTACACTGGCGTCTGTCTCGAGAGCAAGCAGACAAATCAAGAGAGAAAAACTTGTCTTGTGTGTTTCTGTTGGAATGTGTAATTTTTAACAAAACACTCTATTCATCCGAAACGGTATTTTTCTGAGGCATTTTTGCAGTGACTTTAAATCAACAGTTGTCAAGGTGATTTTTAGGAGATACGAGTTTGGAAGAACTTGAGAGTGAAACACAAGATTCATGATTGATGAAAGAAGTCAGTTCTCCTCAAGTTTTCTCAGGTGTCTATCAGAGAAACCACATTTGCGGATCAACACAAGAACTATGAACATGTTAAACTAACCTCTGACAAAAACCTCTGTCTTTTGTTTGATTACTTCAAAGCTAAAAAAAAAAGTTAGTTTTGCTTGAAAAGTGTTCTTGTTTTCTCCTTTCAAATAAATTAAACTTCTTTTGTAAACTAATTGTAAGCATCTAAAAGCTTTCTGAAGCTGGTGAATATTCTCTCATAAGCATCATCTGACACAGTTATATTAGCCACACCCACAAAACACATTCTGAAGGTAAGAAGCTCAGGATCAAAGCTCAACATACGGGCACATGCAGCACTGTCACCACCCCATCTTTATTCATCCGGCTGCCGTCCAATGGGATGTGCTCGATCTTGCCGCTCTGGGCGAATAAGATATTTGATCCTGGAGCCAACGGGCTGATGTCAGGCCTCGGGGTGGGGCCAATGACGGGCGGGGCCACATTATAATCGATACCTATGAAGAAAGGGAGGGGCTTATAGTGATTACAGAAGCTGTTAACTCGTGCTGGTCTGGTATCAACTGATCTCTGTGCTTACACATGGGTCTGCTGTCTGGTCCAGTTCTGGAACCAGGAATCTCCTGACCAGATCCGTCCACACACCAACACTGACCAATGCTGGCATGACACTGCGTGGGTTCGTAAACGCCATAGCTGTCACAGGTGGGAACGTATTGCCCGACAGCCGGACGGGGCCGGAAGAAAAAATATCCACCCGAGGAAGAGGAGGCAGTCAGGGCTTTATCTCTGTGGATCTCACATGCGGTCTTCTCACGTTCTGAAATGAGAAGCAGCAGCTGATTTACACACAACACACATTAAAGCTGCAATCTGTAACTTTTGCCTCTCTACTGCTATCTCTGTTTAAAACATAAAACTGCAGGTAACTAAAGAGTTATTTTCTTAACGTGGACGACAAGTTTAAATTCTAAACAACTGCTGTAAAAACAAGCTACAAATGCTGCACCATCTACAGTATCCGTATGTGTAATATAGTAGCCGGATCTTCTTTCCGTTTCCTGACAGGTCAAATTATAAATCATTATTATAAACTTACCATTGTGAATGGAGATAAGGAAATAAAATCATGTTGAACACTGATCTGTTATGTACAAGCTTAATACTTGCTTTCATTTCTAATAAGGAAAGCTACAGATTGCAGCTTTAATAGAGATTACTTTAGATTGTGTAACTGTAACATAACTACAGAGCGTCAATGTTCCCAGCGGTCTCATTTACACTCATTTCCCCCTGACGGTTGTCCTCACACGTCACATGAGTTCATCACTGCAGCAGATGTCTGATTACATCACTTACACATCTGAACTCAGTGCAGTGTGATATATATGAATTATATCACGTATATTATATAAACATATATCACATGTATTACACCTATACAGGACATAAAGCCACAAGTAATGAGACACTTTCCGTTACATTTGACAGCCAAGAGCTGCAAACATCTATGTTGTCTGTCTTTTGGATCCCTGAGGGCCCTCTGGAATGAAACTGTGGTGATACAAAGACTGTGTGACCACCCCCCCTCCCAACCCACAGTGACCCGCCACAAACTCATGACCTGAATACACACACACAATCCTCTACTCAATATCATTTTCTCATGAAGAAATGAATTATGGTTGTTTTGACACAAAAAGTTTGAAGATTTTAAGTGGATCGTTGAAGAAAAACAGAATGATTTTCCCCTGAGGTCATCTCAAAATGTTAGTCAGGGTTTTTGACTGTTCATAATTTAGTTTTTAAATGACCGTTTTCCAGCCTCTCTTTTGACCCCGGGGTATTTTTCCGCTCTGCCTGTAAGACTTGTGTATATCTATAAGTGTATATCTATAACTTCTGTTTATTTGATTTGTCACAGTATGAACCTGTATCAACAAAACACACACACACACACACACACACGTGTACAAACACACAGGACCATCACACAAATTTGAACGCATGTTTTTGCGCTGGTGAGACAATAATTACTGTAATTACTGAGGCGTCAGAAACGTGACATCTGCCCTCAAATTAGGAGACCAGTGCAAACATCTGAACACACACACAGAGAAACACACTCACAAACACACCGTGAAGAATTTTCCCTGGAGGAAAAACTTGTGATGAGACAGAGCAAAACTTACCGTAAGAAACTTACAGCAGGGAAGAGTTCTATATATACTATATTGAATTCTGTATATTACACCCCAAAATTAAAGAATCATATAGTATTATTATATTAAGAATTATATAGTTTATATAGTAAAATGTTTTATAAACTTAATTGAATTTATGCTCACTCAAATGTTTTATAATATTACAATATTATGCAAATAATCTGAAACGTCAAATTTATAATAAAAGTTCTACCTGCTGTGTGTGTGTGTTTGATGATGGACAGAAGGTGAATGTAATAAAACTGTGTGACTGGTCACTTTAGTGTTAAAATAACAGATGATTTACCCAGTAGACTAGTAAAGAGACAGAAGAATGAAACATTCCAGAAAAATTCCTGAACTGTTTTCTATATGAGAACCATATGATAATGTACTGAACCCCCTTCCTGCTGATAACACACTGGAGGAAGCAACACAGACAGACTATACAAGCCAAACACAGAATACAAACAAACACAGAACGACGAGAAACCAGTGGGAGAGAGAGAGAGCGAAAGGAAGAACAGTGTTTCATATAAAATTTAAAGTCAGTATACAAAACAGTACCTCCACACATCAACACTACCTACCAGACCCTGGTGTGCAGCTGAGGCCATCGCCATGGAAACCTGGGCGGCACTGGCAGGTGAACGAGCCCTGGGTGTTGTAGCAGATGGCATCACTATGGCAACGACCAGGCTGGCATTCATCAATATCTGCAGACGTAAACATCACACTAAAAAATGCTGGACACACGCAATCTTCAGGTCATGTGATCTGCTGAGTACAAGAGCTCTTACTTTTGACCAGTGACCAGATTTAAAACTGACAGATGAAACAAAAACATAAGACCAGAGTCATTTATAAAGACCCAAACAACACAGAGACTACTTTTATCTGAGCCTGAAAATAACCACCCTAACAACAACCTAGCAACACCCTGAGAGCCACCCACAACACCAGCATTGGGGCAGAGAGATTTAACAAAGTAAAATTCTTCAGAAAATGTAAACAAGTAATTAACCCAAAAATCACATGCTTTTTTTCTGTGAAAAACAGCAGATTAGGCTGAATGTTTGGGACTGACAGCTGAAGTCACTTTTATTGGCAAAATTCAACATTTCTGTCATTTCTAGGTGAACTAATGCTGTAGGACAGCTGTTGTTTTTTTCTTTCTATAAGAGGAATGCACATCTGCAGAGAAACATTAATGAAGCGTGCCTACCCCACAGCGCCTCTGGCTAGTGCTTCTTTCCCATGGCTTTATAAACATACATATGCAGCCCTAGTGCAACATACACAAACCGTACGGCCAGCTGCATAATTTCAGACTGAACTATCTCAGCAGGATATCTAAGACCGAGGAACTCATGAGGAACCTCAGGGTGTGAGCTGAGATCTGTCCAAAATCAGTCATTAGCAACCGACAATCAGGAAGGAAGTCATAATAACTGACAAGCACAGCTGGGATGCATTGAGGTCCAGCATTTCCTGTCTGAATTGCACCATTTCCTCCCTTTTGGGGCCCTGCTGTCTGGAGCGAGATGTGCTACAATACTGCATGTCACTGAGCACTATACAGTATTCCTGCCGTTAGTATAAACACACCGGCTGTTAAGAGCTAGTGACCCACCCCCACATGTACTGTCCTTAAACACAGCTGCTCTCTGACATGGAACTCTCCATTAGTGGTCCCCGTGTTAACGGTCATTGGCTGGTGTAAGACATGTTGCCGGCGGGATGTGACGCTGCACTTGAATTTGGCCAAAATAAAGCGTTTTATAGGACAGAATCATTTTCCCTCTTCTCACACACACACACACATACACACATACACCAGTTTTCATACATTTCATAGGCATAATAGTTTTCATACAGAAAATTCCCCTTAAACCCTCACAGAAAACTTGCTGCTATTTCATATTTTTAAAATAAATGATTCTGTATGATTTATAAGCTTGTTTTCTCATGGGGACCTCAAAAATGTCCCCACTGGGTCAAAATCTACTGGTATTACTATACTTGTGGGAACATTTAGTCTCCATAACGTAATAAATACCAGACCACACACCCACACTTCCCCATGTGAACATGACTATAAGATACTTTACCCTGACATGTCCGTCCATCTCCAGTAAATCCTGGCAGGCAGGAGCAGGTGTATGACGACCCCCCCGTGTAGCTGCATCTGGCTTGTTCCGGACTGTCACAGTCATGTGTTCCTCTCTCGCAGTGATTGATGGGCCGGTTCATTTCTGCTGAGCAGAGGGGAGCGTCAGTACAATCACATCACGATGCTCTGACAGTCATTTACTTTCAGAAACTATTTCCAACTGGTTTGCTGTTTTAATCACATGGGTGTTTTTCCTCAACAGAAAACCACTGTAACACACTACACACACACAGCTCTTACCAACACATGTCTGTCCATCGCTGGCAAACTGGTAACCATCCAGACACTCACACCGGAAGGTTCCAGGATGGTTGATACACATGGCGTAAGGTCCACAAACCTGAGGAGCTTCTGAGCACTCGTCAACATCTGAGAGAGAGGTAGAGAGAGGGAGAGAGAGGGAAGCCCATAGTCTTAAATTAACCAAATTTATCTGTCATTAGTCTATCACTAACTGAGAGTCTATAAAACAGTGCAGAACTCAAAGATTCCAGACTTTTAACATCAAACAGCTTTCCTGGTTCATTAAACTCTACATTCATAATAACAACATTTGAGTGAAACAGAGTGTTCGAACTGCAGTAAAACCGTAAAACTGCAGGTTTGTGTGAAATGATTGCAGTACAGCACCTGGTTTAACCTTTAAGACCTGGACAGTTCAAAAATGGGTCAGTTCAACATGAAGAAAAATTCTCAGGCAAGACACAGATCTTCTCAAAGACATCACACAGATGGCGTGAGAAAGTTTGGGAGGGATGAATTTTTTTCATTAAATCTTGAATTCTTCACTCTCTGAACCCTGAGCCAGAGAGAGGCCAGATCACTGGATATACAGTCCTGCATGTTTCTACTCTACCGCATGTTTGGATTGGAACCAGAAGGTTCTTTAATGTCCAGAATTAAAGTATAACATCAATTCGACAGCGAGAGAACAAGCAGGCTGAGATAAATCCACAGGATCTACAAAAGCTTCCCGGGTAACTCCACACAGATGTTTCCACTCAGTGTTCAGAACATTGCTCATATACAACACAAACAGTCACCCGAAACACAAACACTGAAGATTAGAGATACCAATCAGTAAACGATTGTGTCCTCAGAGACCGTTACCGTAACAAACGCGTCCGTCTCCAGTGAACCCAGCCGCACACTCGCACGTGAAATCTTTGCCCTGACCCGGACGGCACATGGCGTTTGTGTCACACCCGTGTCGGCCTGTAAAACAGGGATTCTGTTGCGGAGTCCCACCTAAAAAAACACACCAGTCAGTTTAATGCAGGAAACCTCTCAGAATACATTTCAACTGTAATACAGAGTCATAAATAATAAACCACATCAAAAGCTGCAGCCACAGAAACCTCATCTAACAGTCTCAAATATTTACATTATAAAACATAGACAGACTGAGCTGGTGTAACTTTATTCTGTCTGTACAGCCCATGACTGAATGAGTGTGACTGATGTTTAATGTGAGCGATCACGTGACACTCTGAATCTCTGCAGCGTCTGACTTCAGTTCTCAGAATGTTCTCTCAAAGTTCTCAAAAAAGTTCTTGCAGTTTTTTTCCAAACACTGTCATTGGCAAATGTTCTGAAAACATTAGTATAAGAACTCTGTTTTTAAATTTTTTTAAAAACGTTACAGAAAAAAACGGTTTAAACTGTTCTTATAACTCGTTAGAATTGAATCTCAGCAAGAATTGTTAGCTGAGTTCACACAACATGAAACATCTCTCAAAAGTTCTCAAAAGAGAACGTTGTTTCTCATATAAACTTTAGCGTTTGCTTACTGTGGATGGAGCCGATTCTGTTGCTCATTGCGTATCGAATCAATTGATTTCCCTCGTCGTACATCACGAAGATTTGGTCGACGCTCAGCTGCTGGCTGGGCGGTACAGACGTGAGCTCATCGTGAGGGCAGCTCTGGTATTTGATGGTCTGAGTCCACAGGTAGCTTCTGATGTTCACGCTCCCATCAGGCATGTTAACAGTGTACTCCCGCCGTGAGGACGATGTTATTACTGAGAAGATCAACGAGTAACAGACACAGTGTTGAGTTTACAACATCAACTGTAGAGGCAACACAGATAACATCCAGAAGGACTTTTCCATTAATAAACATTTACATTCTCGTTTAAAAGATTCTTTTATCCAAAGGGACTTACAAATGAGAGAACATTTAACATTTAGCCATAAAAGCCAACAAGCCTCGTCTACACAGCTACATTTACTAGTAGGAAGCGTTCTGACACTAGAGACAGATTGAACAATAGAAGAGGAATTTTTTACCACATTAAACATGAGCATTGGAAAGTTAGGAACGGTGTTTGTGGGATTTCAGGTGTTTTAAACCCGGCAAGACACTCACAGTTGCTGGAGTACTGATAGATCTCACTGTAGGGCTCGATCTGGACTGTGGCCCCCTGCGGAACCTCCGGGATCCTACCATCCAGCTCTGTGCTGATCAACAGGTGATCATGTTCATCGATGCCCCGGAACTCCTGTCTGATGGTCAGCTTCTCGTTCCCGGGCTGAAATGTCACCTCAGCCTGGCGGGTGAACACCCCTCCTGCAGACACAGGAAGAATTAGAAACAACCGAAGCCCAGAAACCTCCCGAGCTCAAGAGAATTCCAGAACCCCAGACATCAGAAAATCTGCAGGCAGAGCGCGACCCTCAGCATGTGTTTCCACTTCAGAGGAGGTGAGCTCTGAAGAACCGCAGCCAGCTGGAACCGACAACTCAAGAGAAAAGCTTGTGTATGAAGGAGCGTTAGGGGTAAACTTCGTGTGGTTTGAGGAATGGGGGAACTCTTGGATTTTGGTGTTTTTACAGATACTGTGTCATGAACGCGACATGTTCGGTTATTTACACAAAAACAACGCTCACAGTAATCTCACTAAATAATTTTAGTGTTACATGCCAATGATAAATTACAAGTTTTTGCTTTTTGGTGCTTGAGTAATAAACTTAATCATGATCATTTGTAGCATGTTTGTGCTACAGACGTGTGGCTTGCTCAGAAAAATGTACAATTACCATAACCTCACAGCAATCATATTTTCTTCAGATAATGTAAAAATGAGTGTTTTGAAGGCTAGCTGTAAAACTCAAACAACAACAAATAAAGCACAACAACAAATAAAGTAGATGCACACACATTTAAAGGGTCTTACCCGCAATGCTAAAGCCGTTCTGATAGGTGGGCTGCTCCAGAGCGAACGCCCAGCCGATGGCCCCGCCGAGAGAAACAAGCGATTGAAGAGAGGGACCAATGCTGGGCGGGATGCTGCTGACAGCAATGTACGCTCGCCCGTCATTGGTCACCACATATGAGTGAAGATCATTATTGGAGAAGTCCACGGGAGACGCAGAATTTCCAACATAAACTCTTCCATTGAGCTTCCCGTTCATTCTCTGAGGTTTTCCTGGAGATTCCGAAAAATGATCATTTCATTCCCATCTTAAATATGATACATTTACAGTTTTATTGTCTGTCATAGGTATTTGTACTAAATAGATTCTACTTCGAATACTAATATACTTCATATAAACAAAATATTCCAATGAAGTTTGTGTACGTTTGCATAACTTTATTTAAAGGTAGGCAGGTTTGGAGAGGCTAGCAATAGCAGGTTTGAAAGCATTAGATCCCGCCCTCTCTTCAGAGCGCTATTCAAAGCCACGCCTCCTCCAACACACATGAACACAGATCAGTTTGATTGTTGAGTTTACCTTCAGCCACACAGTCCTTTCCATTGCCATAGTAACCAGGTTTACAGTGACAGCAGTAACCACTGGAATAATCACGGCAGTCAGCGAACGCAGAACACTTGTGTGCATCGCTGGAACACGTCTCAAAATTATAAGCAAACACTGTCAAAAAAGAAAAATCCAGCATTAAACATAGCTGTAATTCTTCTATTACATCAAAATGTCAACTACATTAGAATAAATGTAATTGTATTAAAGCTTCAGTCCATAACTTTTGTCTCTCTACAAGCATCTGTGTTTGAAACAAAATGGCTGGTTTCTTGAGTTATTTTCTTAACGTGGATGACAAGTTTATATTCTAACTTTTTGTAAGAATAAGCTACAAACGCTGCAACATCTACAGTACCCAGACTTGCGATATAGTAACCAGATCTTTTTCTTTCTGTTGACAGACAGACATTTCACACTAAATCTGACCCGACAGGTCAAATTATAATTCATTATTTTAAATTTATTGTTGGGAATTGGGATAAGGTAAGGAAATTATTCTGAACACTGATCTGTCATGTATTTGCTCAATGACAATATACAACATAATAATAACAATGATTTGAAGAAAGTTTAGCATTTCACAGTTCAATGAATTTTCTCTTACCATTGACGTTTAGATCATCTTCATCTATGATCAGAACCTGAGGGTTCTGCGGCCTCTGAGGGATCTCCGGGCTCTGAGGGTTCTGCGGGCTCTCAGGGAACTCCGGGCTCTGAGGGATCTCGGGGCTCTCAGGGAACTCCGGGCTCTGAGGGATCTCCGGGCTCTCAGGGAACTCCGGGCTCTGAGGGATCTCGGGGCTCTCAGGGAACTCCGGGCTCTGAGGGATCTCCGGGCTCTCAGGGAACTCCGGGCTCTGAGG
>JAZGTJ010005149.1:0-28417 GCA_036877575.1 Botia almorhae
AACTGCATAAATACCAGGCTGGTCTGGGCACCAATTCCAGTTGCTATATCTGTGCTGAACCTGAATTTTGTGGCTGGCCCTTCAGATTACAATCTGCAAGCTGAAAGTAAATGAAATAGTGGGAGGAGGACAGGTTTTGGTGCTGGTTCTCAATGCGACACAGGCGGCTTGAGGCTATAGCCTTTGAATCTTTCATCAGTGCTGAGCTGGTATGCTGAAGACAGGAGTCTCACCATCAATCAGTTCTATCCCTGTTCAAATGGCCCAGACCTACTGCACTTACCCTTACTGAAAACTACTTCCCTGTAAATCAAAGCTGGAATAGCATCCCTTCCATCTCCTTCTGGCTGATTAGGTTATTTAACAACATTGAGCGGGACGCTGCACAGAGCTGATGCATGCAAATGAAGAGATGTAAATCTGTGTACATAGCGCTGACTAAGGACACGGATGCAATCGATTACTATGTCTAAGATGTTTGATTAAATGTTCTGGAACTTCATTGGCTGTTTGTAGGAAATACACAGAGATAATTAAACACTTAACTTTTTCGATTGCAACAACAGACAGACAGACACATAGATGGATGGGTGGGTACTGTCGATACTATAGATACTGTACATACTATAGGTAGATACTGTACATACTATTGGTAGAGACTAAGTACTGTACATGCTATTGATAGATACTGTACATATTGTAAATACTATTAAATAGTAAATAGTATTTGTAAATAGATATTGTAAATACAGGTAGCTACTGTAAATACTGTACTTACTATTAATAGATACTGTACATACTAGATGTACTGTAGATATATAATGTATATACTATAGATAAATACTGTAAATATTGTACTATGTAGACAGTATAAGACAAACACCTAAAGTTGTATTTACATTTTGGTAGGCAAACCCTCCATTACTGTCAAAAACGTTTAGAGCAGCAGCTGCAGGTGTTAAGATTTCACTTTTACTGTCCATCTTTGCTGAGATCATCAGGTAAATTGTCTTTGTCTATGTCAGTAATAACCTGCCAGGCCACCTTCCTTAGCAGTTTTCTAAGTCATTTCCGCACCACGTACAAAGCCAGGCTCAGCGGTCAGGAAATAATTGAATACATATGGTAAGCAGGGACAGAAAATGAGCTGGTTGCAGGTTTAATACATTCTGCTCTGTTCAGTGCTCTCAGGTCTGGAAGTGCATTCCAATTAGCTTATTCTGAAGAGATGCAGGAGAAATTTCAGCATTCGAGAAAAGACGCTATATCAACTCCATCTTTCATTACTGAGATTACGAATCCTCGGGCCACATAACTCAAAATCCTCTTGTAAGTAGTGGACACTTGGCCAGATTCCTTACATATTAACTTAGTGGGTGGTTGTCTGAGGTGAGTGACCGCAGTGACTGCACCACCTGTGTCAGAGCAGAAGCACTTTGGCAGGCTGTCTTCTCAACAGGACGCTAGTTATCCACCTGCGGGCGTTCTCTTCGCAGCTGGTTAAGTGTGGTTGACGCATAATAACACTATCAGGGCCATCCTGTCACACTGTGATGGGCGATGCTGTGTGTGATTCAGACTGTCATTTAGAATTCTCACACTCATAAACTGTTATCTAACATCAAAATTAACCAAGCAGGAAAAGTATCCATGTCTGTGGTTTGAGTATCATAATCCCAGTCTGTTTTTTAATCTGTTAAACCTAAAGATTGCCTAAAAACGTATTGTTCATTAGATGATGCATATTAGTAAAACTAATTAGGGATACTAGGATTGTAATTGGTTTATGAATATAAAGATGGCCGAACTGATGATCACTTCAAAACACTTTTGGACCATTTGAATAAATGGACGTGCATTAGAACAAGAGTAGAAAACTAAACAACAAGTACGGTTTAGTTTGTCCTGTTGAGGTTTTGGTATATACCCTATTAATGGAAGGTATGTATACAGTGTAATTATACCATTAAATCCTAAGTAATATCAATTAACAACATGTATTTATAGGGTCAGAGTTAAGACTGGTGTTTGTTTTAGGGTCAGTTGAGTGTAATTATGCATAATTTACTTTTATTGCCATAGTAAGAATGTGTAACAGCGACACTATAAAATGAAGTGTTAGCAAAAGTGCTTTTTACTACACTGTTGTTGATCGGTACATACACATTTAGGGAATTACAGAATAAACAGTTTGTCTGGCTGTTCTGTCTCTGTCTCTGAGGGTCTGTCCAGGGTTTTGAGTTACACATTCAACATGCACACCGTCAGCATGGCCTGCGCATGCAGAGACTGTCTGTGGTGTGCTTTCCTGGGAGCAGCATTATTTCAGTAAAACGAGCCTGTTATATAACGCTTAAGGGTTCCGCACCTGAGAGATGTAGACTCAGCATCTTGCATTTTTAGACAGTTTCATATCGAATTCCAACGCATGATAAATCTGTTTGCCAACAGAAGGTGGTCTGCAGGTAGGTGAACCGGCTGATGTGCTGTTAGTACAATTTGTAATGGAATAAGTGATGTTGTCACAGATATTGTCTGAAAGTCACGGCTAAGCACAACATAATACAACAGATCAGTGATGTCTGAAATTACATTAAAATATTTATTTTGTTATTTGTTTTTGTTATTTTTTTTTTTATTGTGTTATTTTTATACAAATTTCTAGATATTTTAAGCTTCATTATTGCTTTAATTATTAGACAGCTTCCTGGAATACTTTCTTCTGATTGATCTATTGTAGCATTAGGCCCTCTATTATAAATCTTTTATATAATGACTGCTAAACTGTATGTTTAACACCAGTCTCCTACACTGTGCTAGTTTGATGTCTCTCATGTTACTCTGTGGTCTCTATCTTTTCATGTAATAAAATATAAAATTCAATTAATTTTTTTAGCTAGGCAATTGTATAATTTGTGTAATAGGTGGGGTAATGTTTAGTCTTTATTTAAATAAACCTTTTATAGGATGATATAAAGACCTGCTAGGGTTATGTTATACAGTATGTTGCTCTATGTATAACATGCAGTATGTTACTACTGTATGTTACTATACTGTAAATGATCTCTACTTGTTACACAGCCTTTGATATAATTGTAGGTTTTAGAGTATATTATGTATTACATCTAATGCCTGGTATACATATTATACAATACAATTATACATACAATTAGGGAAAATCAACAAAAAATCTTTACCCTACATTTTTTTATTCCAATGCACTGTTCTATTGAACAAGATATACTCCTAACTCTGCGTTTGTACAGGTAACACAGGGTCCGAGCTGCTCAAAAAAATTAACTCACTCTCTTTCTCTCTCTCTTTCTCACTCTTATATTTATCTGCCTCCAGAGAAGCTAAAAATACATTGTCGCTATTGCAGTCAACCAGCATTTGTGCTACGGCCTACACACACAGGCTTGGTTTAAGGGACAGCATCATCATACCCAGCTATCCTGTGCGTGTCTGGATGGGTTTCAGTGATAATAGTTTCATAACAGAATTATTATTCTCTCAGGAAGAGGTTTGGCACAGAGGGCAGCTGACAGCTAATTCATCTGCTCTTGTATTGCAAATATTACCACACAGATTAAGGTAGAGTGAGAGCAAATAAATGCAGCTCCAGATACAAAAAGATTAATTTATCAGCTCTGAATCGCTTTAGCAGGTATTAATATTGTGATTTGGGGCCAAGGAACATTTGTCAGTGTAACAGTTGGATAGGAGACAGAGGAGAAGGACAACAAAGCAAATGTCTCATCAGTTACACCATGTGCTTGTCTTCTTATTTAACTAAAGCTGAAATTAAATGAGATCATTTAGCCTGTGAGTCAAAGATGATCTTTTAGATCTTGTAGAAATAGGCCTGTGAAGCACTGAGGCCTGTATGCACTGTTATGCATACGCGTAGTTCATACAAGCTGTTTGTGTATGTTTAGGTACTTTGGATGTATCAGAGCATGAGATGCTTGGGCAGCCAGCAGCACGGTGGATGACCTCCGGCATGCGGCCGTCACAGCTGGACCTTACGCTTGTGGCCATCCGCTGTTTGTAACCAAGGGTGAGGAGAGCATACTGTACACACATTTACATGTTGTGCATTTGGCAGACACATTTATCCATGGCCACTTACTGCGTATTCAGGGTATTTGATTTTTCAGCCCATGTGTTCCCTGGGAATCAAACCCATAACCTTTGAGCTGCTAACGCAATGTTCTACCAATTAAGCTACGAATTAAGGAACACTGTGGGGACATGGCCAGAAGAAAGGCAGGAAGACACTGGTTTGCAATCTGAATAGAGTCTATTGACTCAGAATTTACATTAAAGGCACTAAAGTTGACCCTCCTTACAGAGGCCCCAACCACAACTCATCCTAAAAAGGCAACATTATTGAGATAAATACAAAAGATGAACAATACAATACATTTTACATACACTCCAAATAAATGACCCCCCTTACGGACTATGCAGTGGACTATGCCTACACTACCCAGAATTCCATATGTGGGTATAAAATGGGAAACAGGAACGCCGCACGTTCTCTTAAACCCCCACCCCTGGAATCATGCTGCAGTCATGAACCCAGAGAAAAAGGTAAATAAATGAAGTTGGCAAACTTTAAATAAAAGAAAAATACTACAAAAAAAACCTCTTGGTGTTTCCTTTTTCTTGACCTAATGTGCACCTTGAACAAGAAAAATAACCCCAAGATTAAATTTATACAACAACAGAAAACAAACATTCATACCAGTACTATAAACTAAACAAAATAAACAAAATAAAACAAAATAACAAAACACAGGGAATATATCCAAAATTTAAGATGACTTATGACATCGTCACAAACACGCACACCTTTTATCCATAACACACATAGATAATGGTTTTATTCAAGATTTTGTATGTTTCTTACCCTATTGGCAAATTGCTTTTCCTATTCAAGCACAAATCTTTTTGCCAGTGGGTTAAGAAAAATAAACCTAATTCAAGAAATGTTTTTTATTAACGTAAATGTCAGTAAAAACATAAATGTATATTGTTTTGCAGATATTTAGATATTTTTTCAATAGGAAATTAAACGAGAAAAATTACAATTATTTTACTTGACCATATGGTGCTGAAGTCTAAAAAATCGCTGATGGTCTTTTTAATCAGATTTAATTAGATGACCGGAGGCGAGCCACATATCTTGTCATTTACATTCTCCCTCGTTTGCTGACTGATTTCTCTCATTTCACCTTCTCAGGTAATGACCAGGCATAGAACCAGCCCTGGAGATGCCGAAGAGAAGAGATATTCTTGCCATCGTGTTGATTGTGTTACCGTGGACCCTTCTCATCACTGTGTGGCACCAAAGTGCAATTGCCCCCCTGCTTGCCATCCGAAAGGGTACCAATCTCAAGTTCTGTTGTCTGTGCTGATTGAAAACATCTTAATGTTGTCTTATCAATCACAATGTGACTTTTTTTGATTGCACAGAGCAAGTAAGGCTCTCTGATAAACTCAGATTTATTCATTCGGTTTGATACAAACACGGCCCCCTCTCAGGGACATTTGCATTTTGTTCTTCTCACTGAAAAATGATCTTTTAAACAGTGTTAAAGAGGTGGTGTTTAACAAAATTATGTTCCTGACACTTACAAATTTTTTTTTTTCTCTCTAATCCACCTAAAAACCATGAGCTGTCATATCTGTCCTTGGATCATTCATGTCATGTGACCTAATACATATGTATTAACTAATACAAAATGACCTAATACAAACCTATACATATGATACAACTGCTTTGTAAGACTTCAGACAGCTGTTTCTGAGTGCATGAGCCATATTTTAAGAATCCAGACGTCGCAAATGAAATTATTCAGCCACTTTGAGAGGATCTCATTTATTCAGCAGATGAATTGCAGAAGAATTTAGCAATAAAACCGCCCTCCGCGGTGCGTTTTTGGTGGCATTAAGTCAAAATCACCACTTATCGCGTCTACACGGTTTATTTTAGCACCCACATTGAAACCCTTATGTAAGTGGATGATTCACACACAAGACAGGCTGTGCACAGAAGCTGTACTTTAGGGGCTTATGGGGCAAGGCCTGGAGTCTGTTGGCCTACATTGGTCACTCACCACTGCTAGCTCTACCTACAAGGAGAAACAACATTAAGAATTTGAAGATCTGTACATTAGCACATTAATATCAGATGTCAGATGTAGGGACGTGCATTCATAAACCTTATAAAGCGATTATCTTGGGTCTGTATGATGCCTGGGGGCAGCGAACATCTGGCCTGTTAATAGAGTATGCTAATCTACACAAAGTCTACAGTGAAAGCAGGGCACTAAATGAACAGAGATAAAGATCTGATATGTGAGGTGTCACCATCATTTCTGCCCTTAATGAGATATCAGTGTGATCATGCTGGAGATACCCACACCATCATTTTGTGTGAAGTGCAAATATTCAGAAAAGAAATTTGGTAGCGCTCCGTAATCATTCCCAGCAATTGCCTTCCACCGTGCTCATTTAATCCGGCTCAGGTTTAAAGAAGTCGTTTGCTCAGAAATTCTGTCATTTACTCATGTTGTTTAAAAGACTTCTGACTTTCCATCATCAGTGGAGCACAAAAAGAAAACGTACTGGCCACTCTTTTTACACCATAATAGTAATAGGGGATGTCAAGCTTTAAAAAACACCACGGAAGTCAAAACAAGTAAATGCATTTCTTTATTCCTCGTCCTCTGACAGATTTAGCTTTTTAGTCATGATACTTTTGAATTTCAGCCCTACTGAAATACACTACAAAAGTTGCATGGACTTAAAAATCGCACATCAACACCATCCGATGCCACTGATATCAAAAGCTATTGCTTCTCACCGGTCTGATAGCCAAACATCATTAAAATCAACGGTGCAATATTTTTGTGTTCTGTGGAAGAAAGACATTTATATGGGTTATACTTCAAAGTGAGTAAATGATGACAGAAATTACATTTTTCGTTAAACTGTTCCTTTAAGGCAGGGATGGGGAACCTTGTTCCTGGAGGGCCAGTGTCCTGCAGAGTTTAGCTTCAACCCTAATCAAACAGCTAAACCAGCTAATCAGCATTAGTAGAAGGATACAGGCAAGTGAGTTTTATCAGGGTTGGAGCTAAACTCTGCTGGACACTAGCCCTCCAGGAACAAGGTTCACAATCCCTGCTTTAAGGAATAAAAAGTACTGTACATCACTAAGAAGTCAGCTTGTGCATTTTGGGTTTGGATGAGTGCCATTTACTCCATGGAGTAACGATATTGTAATCTCATGGTTCCTGATCTCGCCCCCTCCAGTCTGTCATCATCTAGTAAAAGAGATCTTAATCATACCAGAGCGACTAGCCATCCACCGTCAGCGGCTAGCAGGTACTCTTTTAAGGTCTGTGGCATGCGTCAAACATAAAGAGAGCAGCCCTGGTTGTGCTAATGTCTTAATTCCCTTTTTGTGTCCTGCAGATGATGGAACGGAGACCAGACACGAGGTCGGTCCGGCCACGGATTCAAAGGAATACTGCTCACAAGACAGGGACATAGTGGAGGTGGTACGTACGGAATACGTGTACACAAGACCGCCACCCTGGTCTGACGTATTGCCCACCATCCACATCATTACCCCGACATACAGCCGCCCGGTGCAGAAGGCCGAGTTAACGCGATTGGCTAACACCTTCCTCCATGTGCCCAACCTACACTGGATCCTGGTGGAGGACTCTCAGAGGAGAACCCCTCTGGTCACCAGGTTGCTGAGAGAGACGGGACTTAACTACACGCACCTCAATGTGGAGACCCCGCGGAACTATAAGCTGCGAGGGGACACGAGAGATCCCAGGATTCCACGAGGAACCATGCAGAGGAACCTGGCTCTAAGATGGCTGCGGGAGACCTTTAGCTCAAACAGCAGCCAGACGGGAATTGTCTACTTTGCAGATGATGATAATACCTACAGCTTGGAGCTCTTTGAGGAGGTAAGTCAGGAAAGGTGTCACAGTTACTTCTATTTGAAAGGATTCATTAATTGTGCATTGTAACATCAATTAATGGGTATTGTAAAGTGACTACACTGTTCAAGGAGTTTAACTACATTGATTAAATAATATTCATTGTCTGAGTACTTTAACTGCAGGATCCGTCTTATTATCTGCATTATCTCCTCATCAGTCACCTACTGGTACTTGTGCTCTAAAGAGAGTAAAACATCCATTTGTTTAATTTCCCAATCATTATATGGACACTTCCACATTGACAGCACTGTGCTTTACTAGATGAGAGCTGATCACTGCGTTCTCTATCTAGTGCTGGTGACAGATGCAAAGGGCTGTCAGGTCTTCAGTTTTCTTTGAGGATCACACAGAATGTTCTCTCATAGATGGCCCTCATTACCCTCTTTATGGCAGATTCTCTCAATTTGACATACTAATATTAAAAAAAATGACTGCCTGTGAAAAAAGAGAAACAAAATACTTTTGAAACACTGAAACACAGCGGGACTAAAAGCTAGAATTAGTGTTGAACAAAAGCCGTCACTTCTCTTGATGTGTATAATAAGCGCGACGTTAGCGTGCATTAAGTAGCATGCTACAAATGGACACTGTAAAGTGTGGGGCCTGAAATCACGGATTCGCGATCGGAAAAACACAGAATACCTTTAGAATGAAAGAATATCGTAATAGTTTGTGAATTATGCATTTGACCTTATTTAAAGCAACAACCCCACTCCGAGTGTAGTTATTATTAAGCTTGCATTTGAAGTGCTTATGCAGGCGCTCTGAACAATCATATTTACCGATATGGCCTATTTTTACCCACCCTTCTCAGGGCTTTAATTTCCACTGTTGACTTCCAGGTATACTCTGCTTTTCGCGTCCTTCTACAGCTATAGTGCGCCGGCCTTTCAAAGTGCTTCTCATGATCATGCAGTATGTATTATGATTCAAAGAGGATTAAAGTGAATCCACTTGAAGTGTATTCATGTGGCTTTGTATTTGTTGTGTACTATTACTTAACATTGATAAGGGCATTTGTAAAAAGTAATTATAGGCTATTCGGCTTGTATTCTGAATACAGGGAGTCTCCGCAGTAAAACATAATTGTACGGCAATAAAACATCTTAAACTCAATACAACTATCTGTTTTTAATTATATGATGCATATGCGTATATAACAATTTGAGTTCTAGTTTATATTATGTGTATTTGTTCCTGTAGCTCAGTTGGTAGAGCATTTTTTTAGCAACGCAAAGGTTGTGGGGTCGATTCTTAGGAAACACACACACTAACAAAATGTATAACTTGAATGTACCGGATAAAAGCATCTGCCAAATGCTTGAATGTGCATGTAATGTAAATTTTAAACAGACTCAAGCCTGTTTTGCACAAGTGCTGGCAATGTTCCAAATGAGCAGAAAATACCTGCCGACAATCCCATACACATGCGCTGTTGTCCGTGCCAGAAAAAAAATCTGGCACACTAACTTATAAAGAAAATTACACCCCACGGACTGTCCACATGCTGGAGCAGAATGTGCGCAAGTGAAGTGTACTTGAGGCTTTACGCACTGAACCCAGCATACATACTTAATGATTTTTCCTCTCATCTATGTGGCGTCTCTGACTTGACCGTCGTTTCAGCATCTCTTCTACTGAAAAATGACTTATTTACATAAGTGTCCAGATTCTCTTCTTTATCTTTGTGGCTTCAGGCTGAATTTTGGACCGAGGTTCCTCAAATGTGAGGCAAAAGCCAGGAAGAGCCATTCATTAGATTAAACTAGGGCACCATGGCTTGTCAGACCTCCCTTATGACAGATAGTTAGGAAAGATTAATTTCCTTTTGAATCTGCAATGAGCATGCCTCCCTTTTAAAGTCACCATTAAGTCAAATATACCATTCCTGTTTTTTATGGAAAATGACAGTGTTTATTATAAATGATTTATTCATGCGAATCTTGATTTTTTTATTTTTTTATTTTATGTGCCCTCATAACCTTTAGTCAAAATCAGGTGACATCAGTCTGATGGCTTGGGCAGAAACAGAGATGTTAACCCCTGCCCTCCAACGGTTGTCTGCTGCGAGCTTTGAAACGCCTACTTTTCTAGGACCAAACAATTTCCAGTGGGAAAAAAGCCACGCCCTCTATTTTTCCAAGTCACTTTTCCATGTTACATCAGAACACTGTCAGTCAGTTACAACTTTACATTCACACAGACTTTAAGAGTTATATTTTCTGATTCCAGACGTTTTTGTTTCCACCATCAGGAAACGTCCCTCTTCTTTAATGAAAAATGCCAGAGGCGCAATATAATATTACATGTGCAGGAAGTTATTAAATTGACGGTGACATTTTGGCCAGGACTTTTCACTTAATGCCTGATACGGTGCAGAGGGGTCACAGTCAATTACCTTATTTAAAAGCACTGTGGACAGCCTGTAATAGTACAGTCAGCGAAACCAGCCTTTACAGTGAGCTGTGTCTTAATTTATTTAGTTTCCACAAACACAGTGAGTGGTTTTCGTAAATGAGAAAAGGGAACGCTGTGTGTCTCCATCCACAGTCCTTTTGTAGCTCTTTATAAAAGCTTCCCTTTGACACACTGGGTAATGCATTATGGGTAAAAGACAACTGCCTCGCTGGCCTGCTTTTACCTTCACTGTTTATTAGGCTTAACTGTTCGTTTCCTTTTATGATGTGGACCACATGCACTGGGCGGCACACAAAGCATTTTGGTTGGAGGAGGGTAGGAAACGTTTGAAGCTGAGAGATTAAAGGAGTGTCTGTCTCTCTGTCTCTCGCTCACGTGTTCTCTGCCTTTTACTGTCTGTTCTTGGGTCTCTGATCAGCTCCCATGACCTGCTCAGGATTGATTCTGCTGGTGAGGGCTATTTGTTTGTGTGTCTGAACTGCCACACTGTCCACACATGAGATAAAGTCCACAGCTAAAGTCTAATCAGGTCTGTGGCTGTCATTTAAGATGGGTTTCAGGGAGAGACAGCGCGGTGTGACCAGCGGGTCAAACTGCCATGGCCAGGATGAAAGTTTTGTGCCATTATTTGGTAGGATATGAAGGACTAAAGGGTGCCCAGGGTTAAAAGCCCTTTCATTTTATTTTCTCACAAAATACTAAATGGAAACACCAACCACCACAGCACTTTCCTTTTAATCTTGTAATGAATTGTAAAACGTAAAAGATTTATGTAGCTAATGGGAATTTTTGAACTACGATCTATGTATACACAAGTAACACCAATTATGTTGCTCCAAAAATTGTCACATATTTTAGACCATAAAAACATTTTTTTTCTAAGGAGCCCTTTGGACATTAAACTAAAGTTTATATATATATATATATATATATATATATATATATTGAATATAAAGACTGTACTTTTTCTGTTTCTCTTATGTCTTCAGATGCGCTCCACCCGTAAGGTGTCGGTGTGGCCTGTAGCATTTGTTGGAGGTTTACGGTACGAGTCTCCAAAGGTCAATGCAGCAGGAAAAGTCTATGGCTGGAAAACCGTTTTCGACCCTCACCGGCCCTTCGCCATCGACATGGCAGGTTTTGCCATCAACCTGCGGCTCATTCTGTTTAAGCCTCAGGCCTACTTCAAGTTACGAGGAGTGAAGGGGGGGTACCAGGAGAGTAGCTTGCTAAGAGAGCTGGTCACGCTCAGCGACCTGGAACCAAAAGCTGCCAACTGCACTAAGGTGAGGAAGCGAACACAGATGTGTGTGTTTTCAGTGTAGTGATAGGAGTATGAAAACAAATAGTTTGATTTAAACTCAGTTAATATTTACCCACCCTCTCGTCATGCAGTTATTTTTTTCTGTGCAATACCAGAAATATAATTCTGGAAGAATCTTCGCACATATAGATGATGACAATTCAAAGTGGCCTTTTTTCATCTCCAAAAAGGAACTTTGAAAGCACTGGAAAAATAATCTTAGGCTATTATAACACTGATTAAATAATAATAACTAATTGATAAAGTGGCTTTTCCTTTTTGTGTTCAAAAGACACAAATGACAGCATACGGTTTGGAACGCAGTGAGTAAATAATGATAGAATTGTAACGTTTGTGTGTAACTAGTTCTTTATAAATGTGCATTTAGCTGAATCCCACTCGGCCTATGGAAAGCTAAATAACGGTTCTGTGAGCGCTTGACTCAAAACTGCAATACTGGAACTTTGTATTGTGTCTGAATCATGTTACTTACTCCCTTGGAAGAATCACTTATGTTGCGGTGTTCATTTGGAAAAAGACTTTAAATGGCTTCGGAAGACAGTTTCGTCTGCTAAATGGATAAATGTACACAGGTGTGCATTGTGTGAGCGTGTTTAGATGAGCTGCGTATTCCTGGATTCGTACTGACTGTAAACAAGAGCTCCCCAAAATGCATTTAAGCCCATAGAACACAACAGGTGCAGAAATACAAACCAAGAGAGTTGTTATGTTCAGAGCAAAGGTACATAGCTTTGATATTGCGGCAGGAAAAGATTCTGTATTACCAAGTGAACTGAGTTCAACTCCAGCAACTCAACACACACACACACATACAGAAACAGACATACATTATTCCAAGTGGGACTCTTAACCTCCACTGACAGCCGAAGTGGAAGCAGAGCTTCCAGGCCCGTCTCAACACGCCCATAAATTATTCATGAGGGCCAATGATCAGGAGGATGGTGCTTTCTGAGAGACGGCAACACGGAAGATGGATAAGAAATAAGATGAGATGGGCACTGTTTATTTCTCTGGACATTAACTAGAATTTCCACGAAGGGTGATGAGGCAGATTATTGTTTGTTTTTACTGATTAGTCCGTTCTGATGGCATTAACAAGTAGATTACAATACAATGCACACTTTCTCTTTATCTCACTGGCGTGCTGAGAGAAACATGCCCGCATGATCCAAACGCTGCATGATAGCGACAGCCGATGCATATTTTAGCACTTCAGATTTTCACCCAGAGAGATGTTCTCATGATGAGATGTTCTGCACTCCATGAGGAGCACAATTCTAAATCTGGAGATAGCTCCAGTGGATGGCACACTGCTGCTGAGAAGCAACTTTTCAATGTGTGTGTGTGTGTGTGTGTGTGTGTATGTGTGCTTGTTTCTCTACCACTGTGGGGACCACATGTCTCCACGAGGATGGTAAAAGTCACACACACACCTACATTGTGGGGGGAAGCCAGCGGTCCCCACGAGGGAAACTGATTATGAAACATACTAAATGATGCTTTTTTAAATGTAAAAAAGCAGAAAGGTTTCTGTGAGGTTTAGGGGAAGGGTGAGGGTTAGGGGATAGAATATACAGTTTGTACAGTATAAAAGGCATTATGTCTATGGACCGTTCCCATAAGGCATAAAAACAAGTGTGTGTGTGTGTGTGTGTGTGTCTATGTGTGTGTGTGTTTCTGAGCTCAACTACTGTATGTACAAGTGGGTGTAGTAGTGCGCTATAGAACACAATACAGTGGGGCTATTCTGAAAACATGACTAAGACGGCAGGTTTATCGTTTATGAGTTATAACAATCTAAAGTCATCACAAAATGAAATGGAAGAAACGTTTATTCACTAATAATTGCAAAAAATATAAGTGTGAACTTACATGAACTTACATGAACTTGTGCTTTAAGTGCAAGTACGTGCCTACACATGATTAGTGCGGGAAATTCTAACCAGAATTTCTGGTTTCTTTAATACAGATTCTTGTGTGGCACACACGAACGGAGAAACCTGTTCTGGTGAACGAAGGAAAGAAAGGCTTCACAGACCCAAACGTGGAGATCTGACATCTGCTTCGGCATCGGTAATGAAAAAAGCATCTGTTCAGACCCGTTCATCACAGTGTCAGCGAGAGAACATGGGGTCATTGAAAAACGTGTTTAAATACATCTGCTCCCGTTAACTGTGACTCTGTATAGATGAATCACTGAATAGTTCTCTTTGTGTTTCAGAGACGGTTGCTGTAAGACCCAAGGGCGGATGTCAAGGCGATATGACCACCTTCCAATTTTTTTGAACAGTTTGGAATGCTTTTCCCTGTAAACCACAATTAAACAAGCTCAACAATATAGACCTAATATTCTAAAGCACAGATTTTTGTAAGGCAATATGATCAGTATTTTGTGAGAACAAGCATCAAAGCCAGGTGGCGCTCAACATGTGAAAACAATGAAAATGGTGGCGTATATAATTGTATTGAAACTAATCTCATCTCATTAGGAAAACAGCAAAACCTACAGCAAGCTCAGAACTGGATCTCCATTCCTGGGCTTTATTAACTCTGCATTAGGAAGAGACATGAATAATGGCTACAGCAGTCTTGTGGACAGGTTTGATAGGCTGAATTAGGACTTGACAACAGTGAGCTGATCCATTTAAGAGACGCCCATGTTCCTTTACATTTACAAGACTGATAAACACCAAGAAGGGAATGTCTTGTTTTTTTACATATGTATTTTTAAGTTCGTTTTTTGTTTACATCACTGTCTTGCTTGCACAGCACTACTGATATTCAAAATTTTGCCTCAATTCAAATTCAGCTTCACTCTGCGGTAATAAACCATTATACCATTTACCAGGGCTAGCTGCTAAACTGGATTTCGGTATTACAAAGTTGTAATTCTTCTCCTGTTTAAGACATAAATGACATGAATAGCACTTGAACTTTATGTCCAGTGTTCCTGTGAGGACACACATTGTAAATATAACTTAAAGATGAACAATCATAGACTTCAAAATAAGGTGATCTAGCATTTAACTGAACAAACAATGTAACTACTGTATTTGTACTAATGTGTAAAGTAAAAACGGCCATAGTTTACTTCAGCATCCACATACAACACAATATTTTGCACATGCTGTATGTTACCAAAGGAGACAGAATGGCTGGAAATGGTTTGGTGTTAAAAATACGTTCACAAGTATATTCAGTATTAAATGGGCTAGGCTTAGAAAGCTGCACAGAGCTCGCCTCAGTAAATATTCAGCTGTATTATATGTCAGAACGAAGCTGTGGGCTTTGACTGCAGAGGAGAGCTGTCCTGAGGAGATGTTGCTGTACTAATGAAGCTAATACTGAGACAGCCGGGATTTTGTCGTGAACACAAAATGTCTGGTTTCCTAAAACAGCTGTTTTCCTATATCAGAAATGGAGCGTGTGAATTTTCTGGATATCTTGTGGCACATCACAAATTGCATGTGCGGAAAACTTGTGCCGCACTAATTCTGTAAGAAATCTGGCCTGATTAGCATTAACTTCAATTAGTGTATCTACACAGGCTTCAACAGATAAAGATTTCAGCCCTCTCTGCAGTCAGCCATACTCAACATACTATAAACCCTCGTGTCAAGAAAAGATAGAGAGAATTCCAACCCTGAGCACAATAGGGAAAGAAAAAACAGATGAAGGAATGAAAGCCCCCCAGGGGTTTCATGTGTGCATCAGACACTCCCTACTGACTGTCTCATTTAAAAAACACATTGACTGAAAGATGTCAGTTTTCCATAAATTGCAACTATACATAAGCAGTGTATTGAAAATATGGTCAAGCACAAACCATTTATATATCCGACCAAGTGTTTGGAGGGACAGAAGTTCTTGTGTAGCGCTTTACTGTTAGCATTTCACTGTTGCTGTGTTTGGGTGTCATGAAAGGATGAAGTGATATTTAAAAGGGTTGGTAATTATTGTACTGTCACTTTAACAACCCATAATTAGTTTACCCATCAGTGGTAAGGCTTGGGCTGCATAGCACATGTTTAATGGAATAAAACTTTTCAGACTTTGAAGACACAACTGACTCCTTGTGGGATGTGATGGATTATTGCTCTAGGACGTTTCACTAAAATGACTCCTCATTTCTTTGTAATTTCTGAAGTTTGTGAGAATCAAAGCCTCCATTGAGCGCACACACTACACACTGCTCTGAGCGCTTATCTACAGCTAACAAAGTACCACATCCCTACTGAGTTTCAAAAGCTCCCTCAGTTCACAGAGGCCTTCAGAGTAACCACACAATACACACGCAGACTAATGAAGAACAGGAACGGAAAGAAGGAGACCATCATTAAAACTTAAGATGTATGTTTGAAGCATTTATTTTTGTTTGTATTCAGTTAGCAAGCTTTGTCCATTAAAACTGTAAAATATGAGGAGATCATTCCAGTGTTTCCCAACTGTTTGTTATCGTACAGTATTTCTGGTTGAGACACTTGTGATGGCATTCGCTAGATTTAGAGTTGTGCGGCCAGCATTTTTAAATTATAAAATTTATAAAATTATTATATTAAAAGGGTCAGTTTTAATATAATAGGGAAATCTTTCTGAGGGAAATAATCAACAACAAAATAAAAAATACTATTTACCCCCGTGTCACTCTAAATATGTATGCTGTTGTATTTTCAGTAAAATACAAACTTTCACAGTAATCTCTTCAAAAACGGAGCAACTCGTACAGTAACAATTCTTCTGAGAATGTGTTTATCAGTATATTAGCCATATGGACTGCTATTATGATACTTTTATGGTCCTGGATAAGATGACATTGCGTTTTAAAGCGTTTAAGTGCTGAAAACCATTTCCACCCTTTCATTCCACGTGTCCAAATTCACCTCCAGGGTTCATACTGTTCTGCTAACTATTGTCTTGAAAATGTTGCTTTAGTTAGAGCGAAGAAAACAGAAACATGACATGAGCGTGAATTCAATGGTTTCCAAATAGACAACAAATGCAGTGAAACATATAAAAACACATCTGCTGTTTACACAGTGGCATCTGTTTTGTGTCAGATGCTGCCATGAATCCTTACTTAATGTATTGTTAAAGAAAAACAACTGTTGTACAAGGTTTATGTATTTATTCTATATCGATATATTTGTGTATTTATCAGAGTTTATTCTTATGAAACTGAACTTCTCAAATTCCACTTATCTGGAATGTCTGCATCTCTCACAAGCAGCACAGATCCACTGTTGCATTCTCATATTGGCGCTGAACCGGTTTTTGATTGATGGACTAAACCATGCAGCTCATTAGGAAGCTGTTGACAAAATGTGTGTTATTTGTTGTTGTCCTGCAGCACAAGCCTCCAGTTATAAAGAGGTTTCTGGTTTAGAGCTCTATAAATGTCATTTTGAACCACATTAACACAGTATGAACATCAAACATCACAACATCACGTTTGGTCATTTATTTTTGTAAAAGTTATGAGATTTATCACATTGCCCACTGAGTGCTTTTGCTGAAATGAGTAGCCCAAATGTTTGCCCTAAAACACCCACGAAACATTTTTTGCATGTTACTCTTGTAATTGTTCTTCTTTTTGTTCCACGGACCATCTCAGAACAAAAGTGAATAAAGAAATATAAAAAAATAATGTTTTTATTTATTGTATATGTGTATTTAAATATGTTTCTTTAAACAGTGTTTTAGTTTTTGTGACTTAGCTTTAACTACCATGTCACATATGCTTTCTTACCCCTTAAAATGTTTCATTTAGAATGAGTGCGTCAAATATCATGTATTCTAGTCCTCTGGCGTTTAGATACATTTTTGTCTTTAGTCATTCAAAAACATCCCCGGAGCATTAAACATTCACTCAGAGTAAATATGTGTCTTGTTGGAGGCATATTTGTAAATACTTCAAGAGAATTGTTTGTAACTCCTGTAAGGCAAATATATTGACAACAGCAATACTTAACACTAATTTAACACCAAAACAGTCCTGAAAATTGTGACTACAAAACAGAGGCAACCATTATAACTGTCAAATCCGCTTTTAGAAACATGTGTGACATCTCTACTTTTTAAAAGAATCTGTGGTTTTCAAAGCTTGTGTAAACAACAGCAAAGACCTGCTGGTATCTGATCATACCTCCGATCATATCTAAATCTGTAGGTATCTGTGTTCCACGTACTTGAGTTTGCCCTTTAATACAAATAGTTTGGGGTAGAAAATCATCATAATATTGGTGGCTTTAAGTGATTCACACCCGAATGAAATTACACACCAGTGTGAACGCTTTGTGATATTTGTTTGTCATTCTGACAACCAACAGACATCACATTGTGCTTTTGTGTTACATTCTGCTGACAGAAACACTTACTTGAGAACTAACAACCTGTTTTGTCCTAACACGTAATTCAGTCGCCACAGAACATTTGATGGCCCGGGAAACATTCACAAGATCTGTTGCATTACAAAACACCAGACAGCTGACAGTTTGTAACAGTCAGACCCAAGCTGTTGTTGTGACACATGTAATCAAATCTGCCATTCTGTTCGTGTTCATACTCTCCTCATTTATGCTGATCAGGCCCATGCTGTAGCACTTTCTGTGATTTCAGATTCCGACTTTGTCACATTCATCTCAACACCGCACAAGCATTTTATAATGAAGGTTTATGTGAACGGAATTTACTCCAAAAAACAAAATTAGTTGATAAAAAAGTCTGGACTGGAAAGGAACTGGTTATTTAAAAAATAGAAACGCAGAAATTTGGAAAGTAAACTAAGAAATGTGCTACATTTTTTGGTGGTATAAATGGTCCAAAAAATAACATATTTACCCTTTTGTAAGTTTGCCAAACCACTGAATGGACACAAAACCACCAATACATTTCTCAAAATATCTTCTTTAGTGCTCCACTAAAGAAAAGTCATATAGGTTTAGAATAGGGGTGTCAAACTCGAGTGTCCTGCAGAGTTTAGCTCCAACCAGCTCCAGCACACCTGCCTGGAAGTTTCTAGATCCTTAAGACTTTGATTAGCTGGATCAGGTGTGTTTAATTTGATCGACCTCACTAGAACATTACGACAAAACTGCCTAAATCAGGACTCAGTTGGCAGTTTTGCATAGTGAACGTACAATACAAACAGAACCAAGGATTGTGATTATTGCACCCCCTATTGGAAAAAAATAGCACGTTAACCAAATTTCATTTTTACGTTTATTTTTTGGAGGGACTTGGGTCAAATACATATACACATATATAATGTTGTATAACAGTACATACAACATATTTACGCCTACTAACTGCCGGACAGTTTTTCATAAGCTCTGTTGTACATAATGCTTCTGTTAAAGCTCTTGTAAATTTTATTAAACAAGCCCATGTCATATTTAAACCATAATTTGAAAACCATCATTTTAAAAGCTTATTTTAGCATTATCAACATTTGACGATACATACCATCCACATTGTAAACATTAATTGTGTTTATATAGATTGTGGTAATGATTTTGCAACATTTTTTGATTTCATTAAAAACATTAGTTTTTAATGAAATCAAAAAATTAGTTTCTACAATAAACAAAATGGTTGTTTACAATGAGATTTGCCCTTGATGAGTTACAAACCTCTTCAAAACAGAAAGCAAACATTTTCCACTCACCTTCAGATTACTTTCACTAGCCCTCATTTATAATGAAACACCACACAGAACATTATTAGCCTGCATAATGCTTCGATTGCCAGCAGTTATTACATACACAAACCCTCTGTGATATCCATTAAAACAGTCCCAAGCCCACAGACCATTTTATTAGCTCTGCCTATATACAGTAAGCACTTCACTGGAATAAGTAATAACATTTTACAACCATTTTTATTGTTTCAAATACAATTTCCAAACCCCTAAAGAATGAATCTCAAACACAACAATCATAATGTCATGTAACAGCTGAGTGAGTCTTACACAGAAACAGTTTCTTTAGTTCATCATTACCAGCCAAAGAATTATAGCTAAACAGTTTTGTATCTAAGAGAGGAAAATCATTACTACAGTACACAACACATTTCTAACCCCTTGGACATTCCAACATTACAGTTATATGTTGCATATAGTTTAACAGGGTAATTCACACACAAAAAATCATATTTAAAAAGCATTTCTCCAACATCACCTTCCAGGATTCTTAGTGTTACTTGTGGAAAATTGAAAAATCAATGCTACTCATACGTAGTAAACTTCTGAAGGTCTCAAAGTTTTAAAGATAGAAAGTAATATGCCATTCTTTAGAGATAATGACATGAGATCACATGAGAACTAAAAGATATTGATTTAAATCAACACGTGAAAATGTGGAAATCCATTAATAAAGCTGCCAATACAGTGTTATTACAATATTGTATTGAACTCAAGAACTGTTACAACTAACATTAAAATGTTAATTACATTAAACCTGTGTGTAAGATCTACTGATTTTCACAGCACTCAAGGCACAAAAAAAACGTGAGGAGGCTTCTAGCTGCAAACGTGGAAGAGAACATTGCACACAGATACATCCATCTGTGTCTGTGCTTCTTAATACAACCGAAACCTCAGCAACGTAACAAACTAATAACACGAAATGACATGTGCGAGACATTTTTTAGGTGTGTCCGTTGTCCAGGCTTTTCCTTCTTCATTGAAAAAAAACGGATTATTTCTCATAGAGATCAAGTGGGTATTGCTCTTTATACTGCTGGACGTGTCTCCACATGGCTTCTCTCTGCTTGGCTAAATGAGGGGTCATGTCGTCATAGACATCAGTGAACAGCAGGTCGGGGTGGGGTTTGAGTCGTTTCTCGGCTCTCTCGAAGGCTTCCATGACGAGTTTGCGGGACTGTTTCCTCCATGCCCGCTCCTCGTCCTCCCCCCACCAGCTTCGGGCAGTCATGTAGTGTCGCAGGCGAGAGATGGGGTGGTCCTGCTTATCCCAGTAGTTCACCTCATCAACGGAGCGATAGGCAGAGCTGTCATCGCTGGTGCTGTGATGACCGATTCTGGAAGGCGAAAAGGAAATTAAATCTCATCTCCGCTCATTTCGTAACGCAAAATGGAAAAATTCCCACGAATAAGAATTAGGTCTGTTTCACGCAGCTTACATAAGCTATGGCTCTAAAGAAAACAATGTGATTTTTGGGTTGATGCTTTGAGAGTTTTCTTTGATAATGGCTATAAAACATTAAGTGGTTATCAGGAGTGGACCATTGAGAATGATTACAAACTTGATCGTCATAAAATCTAATGAGGACCCCATTTACATACAAATGGTAATTCATTTTAAGCACCACCCTAAATCCCAAAGTGTAAACTGCTTAAATAAACTGGATTCGGTCAGCCTTTCTGAACAGAAAGTGCTGCTTGTGTGCCTTGTCATTTTGTGTGTAACCTATACCCAAGAGATGTATCATAGTCTGGGCTGTAGCAAGTCTGAGCAATGGGTAAGTAGCTCCATTATTTTCTATTGCTTCATAAAAGCCTATATCGCTAAAGATTGCAGTCATAAATAGGTTTATAACACAATGTCAATGTGGTTTCTGCTGAGCTGACGTTTTCAAAAGTCTTTGACGCAGAGTGTAAATAAACTCTTATATAAAGTCTTCAGCCAGGAGTCCAAGTTAAGTCTCAAATCAATTATGGCAGTAATGTTTTTCCTTACCCACTGCAGAACAGTGAAAACCTATTATTGTAAGTGTATTATTTCTAGAGAGCAAATGTATGGAAAACAGACTGACAGAGAGGTCACAGGTATAAAGCCAAAGTGCACCATTCAGTAGTCCAGGCCTTTTGGTTTGTTAGGTTCTGTCTTGCTTCTTCATTCTGTATTCAGCTAGTTTGTTTCATGCGGCTTCAGTGAGGATGAACTTTACCTGTAGGTCATTGCTTCAATGAGAAAGGGCTGGTTTTCAGCCACTGCTCTACGCCGTGCCTCCTTTGTGGCATTGTACACTGCGAAGACGTCATTTCCATCTACACGGATTGACATGAGTCCATATCCTGGACCTCGAGCAGCTACAGGCACACAAAAAAGACAGACATAGCAAATGAAATATGAAGGCAACAAACTATATCAAATCTCGACCGAACAGATTGTCTTACCGATACCGTCTCCTCTGTACTGCTCATTGGTCGGGGTGGAAATGGCGTAACCGTTGTTACGGCAGAAGAATATGAGCGGACACTCCAGGGTGGCGGAGAAATTAAATCCAGCGTGGGCGTCTCCCTCGCTGGCTGCCCCCTCGCCAAAGTAACAGATCACAACCCGGTTCGAATTCTCTCTCTTTATAGCATACGCTGCCCCAGCCGCTACAACATAAGGGATATCCAATTAAAACACATCAGATCATCACATGTATCTCACATATATATATATATATGAGACAAGGAGAGAGATGGAGTAGATATACACCATATATATATATATATATATATATATAAACTTCTTACCTTGTGGGATCTGAGTGGCAAGTGGTGAGGAGATGGTGACAAAATTAAGATCTTTGCTGCCGTAGTGTACAGGCATCTGCCGGCCCTTGTGAAGGTCATCAGCATTAGCATAGCACTGTGCCATAAACAGGTCAAGAGGATAGCCCCTGTACATCAATACACCTAAACACAGAGACCACAATGGAGATACTGATTACACAAGTCACTGGTTTAGAGCACATAGTATTGGTTTAAAACGGCTTTATTAAACTTAGAAAGCCATTAAGGCGGTTGCTTTCTGTCCCCAGCTTGTAAACATTCTCACCAGCTTCTCGATATTGGCCAAAGACCAGATCCTTCGCGTCAAGAGCCGCAGCGCTGCCAACATGCGTACCCTCCTCACCATAATTGGTCATGTAGAATGAGATACGTCCCTACAACATAATGATACATGATGCTTAAATTCACTTTGATAGATCAAACAGAATATACATACTACCGACTACGCCAAAAATTACACATCCAACTATGACTATGCATGAGCCTACTGATCCAAGGTTTAGATCCAATGTTCAGATCCAGGCAACAGTTCCTGCAATAGGTCTCACTAGATCTCTCCTTCATCAGGAAAAATGACTTTGTCCATTACTCAAAAAATGTTAACACTTCTACTAAACTACAAGACAGATACAGAGATGGAAGGACATACAAATTTGGAAATACATAATATGAAAATGAAAAAATTAAATACAACAGTTTGTATCAAACTGTACTGCACTGTTTCAGTTGCAGTTGCAGATCATACACACAGGCTGCGTTTCACTTTTACCTGCCTCTGGGACTCATAAAGAATACGATCCATTGTGTTAAGTAGCGTCATCTTTTGATAGAAATTCACAACCATCTCTTTTGGAAGCTGAAAGACATTCAAATTAGTTAAAACTATTAAATTACATTAATTTTCAGAGTAGGAATGAAAGCTATAACAGCATTAAGACTAACAATTAACAATTCATAAACACACCAATGATGTGTTTTGTGTGCCACTTGTGTAAAATCATATACTCCATACCTTAGGATCCTCTGAAGGATTAATAATCTGGCCCTGTCTGTCCATCACTCTATAGATGGGGATTCCCGAGATCACATTGGGCTGGATAAACTCAAGGTGATCAATAAACTCTGCCGAGGCCCCGGGAAACTGAGGCTTCTCAGTTTCTAAAGAATCAAATGGCTGCTGGCGAAGAGCTGCCTGTAAAGAGGAGAATCAGCCTCAATGAGGCACAGATCTTATGACATTGTGAAACAACGTGACTGAACAAAAGGTGCGCCAATCTAAACGGGTGACACAAAAACACAATGGCTGCAGCTCAAAAACTCACTCACTAGGTTCTGACAGCCAATTCCTCAAATCAGGAAGTAAAACCAGCTGTTTACTAAAGGTTCCATCTAGTGGTCAGATAATTATTATTTATTTTTCCTTTATTACGGCCTCAATGTGACTTTACTGTTATGTTGTTAAAATACTTTCTCCTATCCCAGTTTAAAACCCAGATATAACTATGAAAAAGCCATTGGTACGTTAATTTCAAAACTGGCTCAACTAATAACATTAGTTTAGGCTAGACTATATGTGTATACTAGTAATGGCTGTATATATATGGCTGTGTGGGAAAGGTGTTTTTTTTATTCCTGTAACATTAACCTCAATTGCTAGCATAGAAAACAAAGGTATTTTAAGAGAGTGGCAATAAATTGAATATACATGCATATACATATAAAATAGTGTGCATATGTAATAACTGCCTTGTTGCTGGATTGTGTAAAAGATGTGCAAATAAAGTATCTGAGTATGTAAAGTTATGTTAATTATGTAAAGCTGTTAAATCATATAAAGCCTTTAAAAGAAAAGTGAGATGAAGTAATATAAAAATGACACACATGGCTGCTGCGATTTGTACTGTTGTCCTCCACACAGCCCCCTCAATCAGCCAATGGGCACTCAGTGTAAATCTACTGCCTTGTGAAGGTTTATCAGGTCATAACACAACCAGACACGGTGTGATCTACCCAATAATTATTACATTGTAACAATTACTAGGTGATAAATAATAAATGGTTAGATTATTGCAGAATAATTATTACATAAGCAGGTTAGTTCAAGAATGCTAGCACATTCCCGCGCCACCGGCTAACAATCAGATGAACAACCTCTAGCTTTACTTTAACATTACGGAATACGATTACTTTTTGGTTAAACATTATATGTTAAGAATAACATTATAGTTATTTTACGAAGTAGTTTTGCTGGTAATATGAATGCCATATGCAAGCCAAATTACACCAAATGTTTTAAAGCTTACGCAGATACTGAGACCATGTAACTCTTAGCTAGTCAAAAAACTTGTGCATTACGACTTGCGCACCTGTGATGCGCTTAAAACTCACATTTGCCCGAAATGCCCTTTGCTGGAGGACAGTTGTTGCCTTTAAAACAGCATTCCGGCGAGCTGCATGAAGCCCCAAACCGTATAATTTCTTCACACATCTAGCAGCTGCCATCTTTACGGCAATGAATGTACCTCGCGACTTTCTCGCCTGTATTCAAACGCTGTCTGTCCTTTACAGTGCGACACTTGCTGGTCAGTATCACACAGCACAGGCATTTATGTTACGGTTTAAGTTTTCATCTCTGAAAATAACGTGAATTTAATTGCCAATTACATTTTCTTTATTTTTTTATGTATTACTAATGTCGGGTAACAAAAACACTTAGAATAACGTGCATTAACACTGTCGTTGCTGTATTCTTGCCACTGGAGATCATGCGTTCAATGACGTGTTACGTCATTACTGTGCGCTCAAAACAATGATGTACCTCGCGTGCGACAAGCGGTTTGTGCATGAGCGACCATCATGGAGTTAGATCAAAGTTGTCCGGTTTTAAGAGAATATGGAAGTGAGCAGAGTTTGTTATCCAGACCCGACGGTTCATCCACTTTTGTTCAAGGTATTTCCATCAGTTCTGTACAGATTGGTCTCTTTATTCAAAGAGACTAAAATGGCTCTCTGTCAAACTAAAGCATGGCTAGCATTTACATTTATGTATTTGGCAGACGCTTTTATCCAAAGCCACTTAAAGTTCATTTAAGTTACACATTTTGTCAGTGCATGTGCTCCCTGGGAATCAAACCCACGACCTTTGCGTTGCTAGCACAATGCGCTACCAACTGAGCTACAGGAACACGATTGATAGATTTACTTTATAGTTTTATGAGTTGTCATTTTTATTTCAGGTGATACTAGTATCCAGGCTGGAGTTTACGGACCAGCTGAGGTTAAAGTGAGCAAGGAAATCTATGACCGAGCTACAGTGGAAGTTCTTATCCAGACCAAAACAGGGCTTCCAGGTATGTATTTAAAAAACACTTAATTCGCCGTTTGTTATAGAGTTTTCATATGTTTACGTCTGCGTATGTCAAAACTAGCCAAAATCGTGTCGTTAATCATTGAAAGTATAGTTATACCAAATATTTTTTGCACATTTTCCCGAGTTTAAATTTTTAGCCAGTTGTGTGTGGTTTTTTTGGCTTTTTAAAACACCAGCTTGCCAACAAATTGTAGAGACAGTTGTGACTAATTAGTAACCGCACAGACTGTTAAAATGATTAATGATCATGTCAGGTGTTGTTTGGGAGACGCATATTTCATTTCAGTAATTGCGTTCTTTAAACACCTCATTTGTCAGTGTCCAAATGTAGTAGTGTGTAAGACCTGTATTCTCCTGTTCTTACCATTAGATGGCAGGCTGGTGCAGATAATATTTTCCATGATCATCTCCTCAAACTCACTCCCTGTTTCATTAGGTGTGCGGGAGCGTGCGAGAGAGCAGTGTGTGCGTGAGACATGCGAGGCAGCTCTTCTGTTGAATCTTCATCCACGGTCTTCTCTCACACTCATTCTGCAGATCATCCATGATGATGGTTCTGTATCCTGAACACCAACAAAATAGCAGTTTAAAAGCTTTATTTTAATCTCCCTTGTTTGTGTTTTTGGGTGGTCAGACATATTTAACCTGAATGTTATCATCCATCCATCTTCCTAAGCTCACAGCTGTGTGTCACTGACTTGCTCGGTAGTTTTTGTCCTTATCGAACACTTAGCTGCTGGCGTGCTGTCTAAATGCTGCCTGCATGGCTCTGATGGATGCCGGGCTGCCCATGAGGCACCTTTTTTGTGGTGTGACCTGTGCAATTACCAAAGAGGGTCAGATAATCACTGATCCCACAGCTCAACAGGAAAAGGTACGTTACACTTCCTGTTTCCACACGAAACTGGGACAAATCACAGTTTTTGGTCTGTGTCTCATTGCTTTTGTTTCCTTTCTTAGGAAAGTGGAGCGCTGTTAACATTTGCTATTGATAGCGTTGAGCACAATGTTTTGATGTCATCGACTAAAGGGTCTTTTTCAGTCAAAGAGGTCAGTTAATATGAAGCATTTCGATATTCTATGTAAATCATTGTTTGTAGCTGTGATATATGATTGTTTTTTAACATCTTCCCCCACAGCTACAGCAGTGTATAGCGATCAGTCAAAAAGCTTCCGAACAAATCTTCCAGTTTTATAGAGATTCTGTCAAGCGACGATACTCAAAGATGAAATAAACTGTGTTTGTTCTTCTATTTCGAGTTTGCATTGTCATTTCTTTCCGTATTTTCCCCCAGATAGCTAGAGTGAAGTTATATTGTGCTAAAAATTTGGGATTTTGTGGCTCCAATCAATTATTACTGCCTATGCATAATGTATGTTATGACCCCGCCTACATGGTTTCACCCGCAAAGCTTTATTTTTAATCTCAGAAAAATTCCTTGACTCCACATTGCTGCCTTTTATCATTTCATTGTGTTTTTTAGCTTGTACTGTATTTATTTGCATCATGTTTATGTTTAGGTAGTGCTTTATTATGGCCTACTGATAACAAAAGTTGAAGAGATGCAGTGTAAATATCAAATATTACTATGTTACTATCAAACTGGTGTTTATGGCATTGAATTATTAAATGGCGGAATGTCAGGAGAAAGTCATGATTTAAAATAAAGACTAATGCTGTTTATTGTTGTGTAACACATGCACGTGCTTAAACGCGATGTATTATAGGAATTCAGAACCACTGTCATGGGATGTTACCAAAATGCAAAAAAACAGATTTTATCAGATAGCGTAAGCTGTGTTTTTGAGAAAATTACACGGTACATTAATATGTATTACCATTAATTGCTGTTCACTGGAGTTGTACTTGATCTTCCATTTATTTTCTCTAGAGATGCACGTCGTAATGAGTATCATTAAAGCATGTGGGCCTTTTCCACAACACGAAACACAACAGCGATGCAACCGCACATTCTAAATGGCGAACCAAAATTATACCTTCAATTAAGTGTGTTTATTAGTTCATAACAGGAATCTGCAAAATTCACATACACATTTGTACAAGATTAATGAAGAGGAAGAATTAAATAATGAAAGGAAAGGAGAGACGGCACTCTCAGAATCTTCTGGTCCCTATTATAGTACTAAGAATACACAGCACTGACACACTGGAGAACTTGATGAGTGTGGCTGTTTGTGGTGTTAACTAATAACCTGATCTTTTCCAGAGGGGGCTGTGCTGTTCACCTCCTCTGTACAATGGGGTAGTTTGTAGTAACGCAATCTCCTACCATGATATTTTGAATTGCATGGATCTCAGAGGGCACCTGCCAAGGCTGTTTAGACTGACTGTTGTTTTGTTGGAACAGGGCACGTTTCAACCTTTGAATAAAATGCTGTTGTTTTCCAACTGACATTTAGATAGCCTGAATTGTGGTACTTGATTTGTTTAGCATGAAAATCCACTACTAGCTCAGAGTTTAGAGTTGTAGCTGTGCCATGTGAGGTGTTTGATATTTCCAAATGGTTTTGTTAGATGTTAAAGTGGAGAGTCTACATATATCAGACTTTGAATAGACTTCTGCAGTAAAGGCCTTATTTAATGCCATGACTCTCAGTGAAAGCAGCAGTGTGTTATGTGTGCTCAATCATGTCTCTTATGAATTATTTTGCACATATAACCACTGTAACTTTGCCTGTGTGTGCACACCTGTCCATGGGTGTAAAGAGCTCTCTAATTCTTCTGTACA
>JAZGTJ010005150.1:0-28414 GCA_036877575.1 Botia almorhae
TCCTGTTCCACAAACACCATTAAACACAGCATCATACTCCCCACCAATCAGTCAACAATATACACAAACAACAACCTCGCATTGGGTTTCTGCAGGGCTTCCACACCTTCTGACCAATAAACGGTCCTCCAGAATATCTAACTTTATATTATATTATATATTTTAAACTTGAGCATACCTAGAAACAATTATATTGGCTATACAAATCTCCAAAAGCTTGTGTGAACATTCATGAGATTTCCAGACCTGTAAATCACAATTATACATTCCCTAAATATATAGATTTCCCTGATTTGTGACAGTGAATTACATTCATAGTTTTCATATTCATAAGACAAGGTTTTAAATAGTCTTGTGTCAACAAGAGAACTGTTGTAGTGTTGGAAAATGACAGATTCAGAACCACTCACACAGAAGATGTTGAACAGAATCAGAATCGGGATCTGGATCATGCACACTTGCACGGCGATGCAGCTTCCGACCTCGAAACTGTGAGACGCAAAAACAACAATCGCTTGCAGTGGCTTCGGTGGTAAAAATCAACATGAAACTGACCGAATGAACTTTCCGCGCACACAGCGGAGAAATCGGATTAAGGTAAACCAAATTAAAAGGGTAGCAAAGCGAATCCACATTCGGATGACCTCTGACCTCAGACTGATTTTGTTCTGGAGGGCGAACTGGATTCCGTTGACGATTTCTGGTATTTCAGGAACCATGGCCAGAAGAGTCACACCTATGAAATACTGATGACGAGAACGGGTAAAACAGACAATTACATCGTTTACAGTCATTTACAGTAAGACCGTACGTGTGTGAGGAGTATTAACCTGAGATATAGACGAGTTATTCAGTATTGGCTGAATGTGTTCTGTGGTCAGATCAGCGCATGCCGACATCAGCACTGTTGCCATGATCAAGATGAGTAAAGATCTCCAGCGAGACCAGTGCACAGATGCTCCCATATGACCTGCTGTGCACACACACACACACACACACACACACACACACACACACACACACGTATATCCGTCATGTTTTGGATCATGTGGGGACCTCCCACTGACTTCTAGTTCTCTGAAATCAAGCTAATAATAATGATTATAATTACTAGTGCGCCATAAGAGGTCATCAACACAGGGCGCGTATTCCATTCTGTTGTATGATCTCTAACGTTGCCCCTTATTTTTTCCTTAATTAATAACATATAATAATTATTAAATGATTTAAATGAAAAAATAAACGAATTATTATATAATTTATAATAATGAATAATATTTTTATATGGGCACATTTCTCAAATTCAGTTTTTTTCCCTAAGATGTTTTGTGAGGACATTTAAATAAGATCACATACACTATACTTGTGTATTTACGTGCCAAAAAAAGGTCGAATAATGAAGTTAAAGACATTACCGTTTTTGTTATGCTGGTTAAAAGTCTCCTCACATCCTGACAGCAAACACAAAGAAAATGGTCTAAACATATTATAGAAATATATATTTTCTGTGGTGAGGGACCATAAAATGTTCGTCCAATCACTGCACTCGGTTTGAATTGCGTTCAGCCTCTCCGAAATCGCCCACCCCACTTTTAATGATATCATAAACGACTCACCAGTTCCATCACCGACATGAACGTCGTATATGTGCGAGTGAGTTTTCAGAGTGAAGATGAGGCCGATGATGTAAGATGAAGGCAGGAGAACACAGATTGTGTACACCAGAGGCCTGAGAACAAACATCAACAGATACAAACATTTCCAAAGCTACGAATTAAAGTCTCAATCCTGCAAACTTACTCGATGTGACTGTGAAACAGGCTGTCGTTATTTTCGCTCTGATGAAAACAAAATGGAGAACAACGTTGAGGAGAATGACCGATGCTGCTGTTTGTTGTCGTAAGACGACGCGTTTGAAATCTCACCAGGTCATAGTGGCAGTTTCCACACGTAAAGGATCCGGAGCTGTTTGTCCCTGTGGAGTTGGTACAGTCCTCACACACCAGATTCCCATAAGCTTTGGAGAAGAGAGTCGGAGCGAAGACTCCTAGAAACATGAGAGACCACAGGGAGATAATCAACAGTCACGACAGAAGAAACATATTTCAGTAAACAAACAGTATTTTCATCCTTTGAATCAGGCTGTTACATTAAACAACATGAAATCGAATTACAAACAGAAGTAAACAGAGTTTCAGCAAAATGTCTCAAATAGTTTCTCCTTATCCGAGGACAAACATTAAAGTAACGTATGTTTAATTGATCCAACATAACATTAACAGTATGTTAAAGAAATGGTGATTAAGATTAGAGATTATATTATAGATTATTTTATATTATACTCACCCTGAACCCACCCCAGCTACAATCGGAGTTATATTAAATATTATCGCTGTAAGATCACTAAAGACACAAAATATGAATCATATTTCTTTCACAAACGCATCATTTCGCAAGACGTTTATTAACCCACCGGAGTCATATGCATTACTTTGTTGGATAGATGTGCTTTTTGGAGCTTTAAAATCTCGGGCACCATTCACTGCCATTATAAAGCTCGGAAGGGGCCCGGATATTATTTAATATAAGTGTGTTCGGCTGAAAGGAGAAAGTCATATACATCTAGGATGGCTTCGAGGTGAGTAGATGATGTTTTCATTTCTCGTTGTGAACGCCGTTTCATGTTGTCTTTAAGAGGAGGACAGAAAATATACTGAGCGAGGCAAAATAACACGGTAATGACATCTTACCCCCCACTGATATAAAGAGCAGAGAGGAGCTGACACCTGCCGAACGACTGTTAAACCTCTGTTCCCTGTGCTTGATCCCTCCAATGATCATACATATGCCCTGAGAGAGAGAGAGAGAGAGAGAGAGAATGCTTGTGTACTGCACACACTGCCGATCCAAGATCCCGACTCAATGCATTGTGGGTAACGGATCACATACTGGTATGAACAGGATGCAGCCCAGCAAGGTCCCAGTAAGAGCCGCCTTGACGATCTCGTGCAGGCACTTGTTTTTCTGGTGGTGACCTCTGAGCAGGGCTGTGATGTAAAAGGTCAACTCGGCGATGGAGCCAAACGTAGCGTTCACCACGGCCCCCACGGCAAAGTTACTCTGTGCAGAAATACTGAGAGCAGAGAACAGTTCCGTTCTGCATTCATTTGCCCTCAGTGGTGAATTGAGGTGTTGTGTGTGTGTGTGCTCACCTTGCGATGCCCATGCCAATGTAATAAGACAGAGGAATGATGGAGCTGACAGCTGTAGCGAACTTAACCTCAGAACTGGCAAACTGGTTAGTCTGGTCCACGTAACCAATCACTAGTGAGACTATAACTAATGGTAAGAGATCTGAAGTCATGCCATATAAGGAAATTATTATAAAAAACGTTTACCCCAATTAATTAATTATTAATAATGATAAATTAATTTGCATGATCAAATTAATGACAATAGCTTTTGTACATTTCCATAACTTATATACAGGTGAATATTTGTTAAGGTCAGTAAATAGTTACCATAAACTAACAATTAACATTACTATACATAAGTATTAACAATTACAGTGCATTGTTAATTAATAATACCCAATGCATGAACTAATGTTACTGAATTCAACTCGATTGTAGAGCAGAGATATTTAAATCCAGTCCGGAAGGGCCACTGGCCTCCATGGTTTACTTCCAACCCTATTCAAACACACCTGCCTACATTATTAAGAATTGCTGAAGACGAATCGCTGTGTTTGATTCGATGAGCTGAAGCTAAACTCTGCAGGACGCTGGCCCTACAGGAGCGGAGCTATATAGCTAAATAGCTGTGTTGTGAGTCAAACGTTTGTTTTTAACATAGTGTGTTAACTGTTAAGGATACTAACTGCAAAAACGTTGATTCCATCTACTGTATATTTATAATAGTAGAGATTGACAGCCCGGTAACAGCACAGAATCACCCGGCCTTCCTCAGCCTAAAACAAAATACGAAATGGATTATCAGTTGTAAAGTGAATCGCGGGGTGTCAAAAGCAGAATCCACTTGAATTGTGGAGTTATAGGACTCTCACCTCAGTGGCCTGGCTGACGTGTATGTTTTCAGGGGAGTTCAGCAGGACGCGGTGGAGGGTCCTGGCGCTCATCTTGGCAACAGGGATGGTGAAAACCAGCAGCCAGGAGATCAGACACACCAATGAGTGTGTGAGAGCCAGGAGAGGGTATCCAATCAACAGCCACACGTATGTGCTCACGTGACACTGTAATCAAAGGAGGTTTTTAAACCATAGAGAACATGTTTAACATGAATTATTTTAACGTTACCATAACAACGATTTTTATTACTTTGAGCGAACTTTTAGAGAAGGCTAGCCAACAACAAAGGTTTGCAAATCTTATGAACTCCTATGTAAACATATCCAATGCTTAAACTGCACAAATGTATTATTATTATTATTAATATAAAAATGTACTATTTTAAGGAAGTAATAAGATCATTTTGAATTTAATTGTCGATGACATCGTGAAAGATGTTATATGAGTTTATGAAATCGGCTAATTCTGTTTTATTTACAGTGTTTATATTATTTAGTTTTATTATTATTGGGGTTGTATTACGGTTGGTGCGTTAGTTGGAGTCATCGTGCAACAGGTGAATACAACAGATCAAGCACACAGCCATAAAATCTTTTTACATCTCACTGGTGCTCCTGTGTCTAAACATGATTCCTACAGTCATGTTCCAACATCTAATGCAAAACCTTGTTAGAAGAATGGAAGCTTATGGAATCAAAGCACACGTGGGTGATATGTTCAGGTGTCCAGGTAATCTTGGGCATGAAGTGTAGTGTGCACTCGTAGTTTCAATTAAAGTCCATCCTGGAGATCTTCATATGCCCGTTTTACATGTGCATCTCACCCAATATCGATCATCCTCTGGACTTCCTTCTGGTTCCTCTAGCGGTTCCTCTACAGGTGTGGGCAGTAAGAGAGGAGAAGAAGGCATTCCATCCTCCTCGACCTCCACAGAGGCACCATCCTGAAAGATCTTCACGGTATATGTAGACACAGAGACGCTGATCTGAAAACAGCAACGTGTTGTTCACACACAAAGCATCCATCGAAAAGCTTGTGATGAAAGCAGCATTTCGCTGATTTTCATGGTGGCACAGCAGAGATTTTTACAGACAGGGAAAAAAGAGCCAGTACAAAGAGACGCTTCGTGTGTAGAGCTGCCATGCGACTCATGCGCGGATCATAAGGTCCACGTTACTGGCGAAATGTGGCCAAGCATATAAAACGGATTCAGATATAAAAAGAATTCCAACCTTTTCAACTGCTTTCCCAAATGGCCAGAGAAAATAGCAGGACAACCTCCAACAGAGCTTCCCTAAAGAAGAAAGACTATTTAAATGTACACATTTGGCAGATGCATCAATCCAAATTGAAGATATATGTTTTTGTCAATTTGTGTGTTTTCTGGGACTTGAACCCATGACCTTGGTGTAAATACGGACCGTGGGGGATTCCTAGAATTGTGAGGAACATCAGAACACCAACGATGACATAAACCAGAGAGATCCACCAGCCAAACAAAAGCACATAGAGTATATTGCCAACAGTGAACAGCGAACCTGCTGAAAGCCAAGAAGACAGAAGACTGGTGTTCTTACAGTGGGAACAAATCTGAGTCCTAACAAATTATACAGATGTTTTTATTTGAACAAATTATACAGATTTTCCTTTTTTTAGACATATAGGGACTATTTGTATTGCATAATTCAGAAAACATGATACAGAATCTTCAACATTAGGCAGGTTTTGATTCAACTGTTTTATTTTTGGTCTCATACATTTTCAAACTTACATTTTTGCTATTCAAAAAATCTGACTTAAAAAAAATGGAGCGTTTTAAAATGTGCAGAATGTCCACAATAACAGAGACAGTAGGTTTGCCCAAACTTTTGAGTGGCACTGTTCCTATATTACAAGTGAGAGTGAAAGAGGAACGTCATCTGACCTGTGTGGGGTTTAATAATATTCAGCTCGGAGTACAGCTCCTTCACGATATCAGATCTGTCCTCGAAGGGACGCTCGGTCACATGACTCTTCCACTTCCTGAATCCAAACTACACACAAAGAAAACAGGTCAGGAGAGAACAGAGGCATCAAAACAAAGCACATCGGAATCGACAATACTTCAAGATATGCAGCAGATCCTACGTGCACTCTTACCTTATAATTATTTGCAAGTTTTTGGGCCTCGACTTCATTTTCCGCGCTTATCGTGGTTTTGTAAGGGTCTTGTATTTCATCAGCAAAACTGCATACTGTACAAACAGGTTGGGTTTTAACATCGTTAGCCATCAAAGTATAAAGTAAGTATGTACTTGAAGTAGATACTTTATATAGAACACATATGAGGCCTCACATCTCTGGGGCTGTTTAGGTGTGAACAAGCTGCTCGACTGCAATAAACACGGCCGACCATCACCAGCATCTAAATGCACATGCGCTTCACAAACCCCGTCGCATTCCGGCAAATGAACATCGTTATGATCCCCTAAGAAATCTGAAGAAAGAGATACAGTGAGTTCTGCGTATAGACACTTTCGTGCGATGTTTGTTAAAGCTGAAATCCGTGACCATGACTCTCCAGCGCCATCTCTGTTTAAAGCATCAAACTGCAGGTTAGTTTACATACTTTTTCTTTATGTTAAAGCCAAATTAAGACACACTGACACCTCCCGTGAAACCCAAATTATAAATCATTATTTTAAGCTTATTATTATGAATCGAGGTAACATAAGGAGAGGATTTTGAACGCTTGCTGCTCATTAACTGTTTTTTGTTCATTTTTAACCCAGACGTTACGGATTGCAGCTTAAAAACGAAAATTGTATATAACATTGCAACATTATTTACTGTGAATACACATTAAATAGACATTTTTAATACTAGATGCATTTATGATGCATTTATGACAATATTCAACCAAATCTCGATAGGGTCGCATATATGACATATTATAAAAGAAGCAAACCGCTGTTATTAAAAACGCATGTTTGAACAGATGATTAACTCTAGCATCTAGCTAAAGACATGAAGACCACAAACAGGAAACAATGTAGAGTAATTAGGGAAGCGTGGACTGATGCAGTCTCCGAGTTTCAGAGGAGAAAACTTCAATGGCAGCATACTTACAAGAAATCTTTGTGCGTTCATAAATAACATTAATATGACGCAAAATGGCGCAAAATAACGCAACGCGGCTTGGTGCATATATACATAATAAATCTGAGTCCAGGGTTGATAACAATCGCTACTACATACACTTACTGTAACTCTATTATACATTATAAATGCATTGCAATGTGAGCAAAGCAAGTTTTGCAGCAAAAACAAGCGTTAAAAAGCCACTTTTGTCGTGCAGTTGACCTTGTTTCTCTGCGTCTCCGTTGACTTTCCTCCGTCGCGTCTCTACATTCGCTGTCATTTCGGCTCATTCTCTTGTCTGTCATTCCACGCACAGTCTCCGATAACAGCTTTTCAATAATCAGCCTCATGTGATCCCAGCGCACTACAGCGAGCGCATCGCAAAGACGTCTGGGAAATGTAGTCCTGTGAACTACGAGCGCTCACGCGCCTTGTACGTGAATATCAGGATGCGCAGTTCGTTTGAATAAAAAAACAGACGTTTAAGACTTTTGTTTTATAAAATGTAAATATTTATTTTAAAGAATTTTCACAAACTCGATATAAGCGCAAGGAAGCGTTCTGAAACAGAGTCCACCTGCTGTGTCTATTTTTATAATTGCTTACAGTACGAAACAAAATGATTAAATTATATCATCCTGGGCATGTCAAACTCTTTATCAGTCATAAATCAAGCAGTCACAGCACAGTCAACGCACATGCACAAATTTTGCAAAAATAGGTTACGTGGTTCATAGCTTCATCAGATCTGATCACATTTTCACATTTAATCCTCACCTGCATTACGCAGTACTGAAGAAATACTCGTTTTCCAAACATTCCAAAAAACATGCAGAGGTCAGATTCTTCCCACTACTGGACTGGATTTCCAGAGCACTTAGTGTGGCAAGACAAAATATCTGCAAGACTCTGGTGTTAATTCACTTGGCAGTAAACATTTGGCAGTGGAGACCTCAAAAGGTCTCAAGATGGTCGGTGAAGATCACAAATGTCTGCTCTTACATAATCAAGCAATACTAAAAATGCCTGAGGGAGGAACTTTGAGTACAGCCCAACTTGTTTTTTTTAATAATTTTCTGTCCACTGGCAGCAATAAGAGCAGCAAACTGAAGACACTGTCCCTGTGGACCACCTACTTCAAACAGCTATCTACACTGATCCACCAAGTGGATCAAAGCCAAGGTTTTAGTGCCGAGCCTCAAACAGGCTTGTGTTACCTTCTACCTACAGAAGAACAAGTACAAGGGTAAAAACGCTGCATAAGAGATCAAGTGTCTGGCAGCTGAAGGCAAACAGAAGTTATGTGAGGAGTCTGGCCACCTGCGCTTTCACCTCCTCATCCGGGTGGGAGAGCAGCAGAGGGAGCTTGCAGTGGAGCTGAGAGGAACCGTCCAAAAGAACACAGTACAGACAGTCCGTTCTCCTCCGCAGAGCTTCAGCCACCTGCACGGAGGGCCTCCACGCCCGCAGGTTCCCCGCAAAAAACAAGAGGCGCAGAAGAACGGGGGTGCTTGTGCGGCGGTCAAACAACAAAATTAGGGAGGCCGGTGCCTGTAAACACAGTAAATGGTAAATGAGACACACAGCGAGTGTGTACAAGCATAACACAACTGTGAAAAAAGATCTATTATTATTGGCACTGTAGTAATAGTGATCTTAAAATAAATACAGGCATCAACAGTGAGCAATGGGACAAACTAGGGCACTTAATAAACAAGGTCAGTTAGCAAACAGTTTATTTATAATAAACAAAACGATGTCTATTCTGGTAACATGAGTTATTTTCTCCTTGGATTAACTGCTTTTGTTATCATTTTAAGGGTCGCTTTGAATAGAAGCTAAATCAACACATGCAAATTGATATTTAATATTTATATTGTGTAATATTATATTTATTACTTATTATTTATGTATAACTGCAATGAAATTCACCTACGAAACACAAAAACACAATTCCATCAAAGACACGTTTACTTACCTGGACCTGTACAATATCATCCATCAGGTCTGGATTGGAGGAAAGATTTACCAGAACCTTCAGAACTTGGATCTACAGGAAAAGATGAAATCTTCCAGGTCAAAACATCTAGAATGTCCAATGTCTCATTTTGAGAAACGTCACTCCAAAACTACCTGCAGGGCTTCGTTGCTCACGACGAGCAGCGACAGGAGGAGCGTGATGGAGCTCTTCATCAGATGCTGGTGATGATCTGTGATTGACAGGTTGGTGAGTAATCTCAGAGCTGCCAGCTGAAGGTCCGAGTTTACTGGTGACATCTCGATCAGTTGCATGACCGAAGGGACATATATCTGAATGACAGCAGATAGAACGTTTGTGACAGCGGTTCCACGGTGGAACCCTAGAAAAGCACGCATCAAAAAATTCAATACCTTCAGCTGCTCTTGGTTACGAATATTCATACTTAAGTTGTTGAGGGCATTCAGAGTCTGGACCCTAATTTCGGGGGAGGGGTCGGAGAGGAAGCTTGCGATAATATGAAGGCCACCAAATTCTCGTAGAAGATCCTAATGGGAAGAAAATGAGAGTCATTATGATGCACAGGTGAACTGTAAAGCATAAATGACATCATATTATTCCACAAGGGCTAAACATCACGGCTTCTTTTATTGTCAAAACGAGTGTGATTCATACTTCAGAAGCCAAACAATGATTGGATCACCTGGTTTACTGTAAAGGCCGCGGCGTTTCCTAACGTTACAAGAACGTTTCTCCGCTCTTCTGGGTTTGGACTGCTCTGCAGCAGGGAGAGAAGCATACTCAGATGTCTCGGTTCCAGGCTGGACGCAGATCTGGAGTGGACATCACCTTATGAGAAGAAAACAGTGCATAAATGTCAGTGTTGTGTGAAGACGTCTGATGATCTTCTGAGTTTGATCTAGAACCCGGGAAACCAAAATATGTCTATATTTATTCAACACTGTAATCAATATAATTTTTTTAATAAACAAATGTTCAATTGTTGATCTGTTAGTCACTTTGACAGGTAACTGTTTAATATTTGCCCATATTTGACTTTAATCGTAAACTATAATGGAATCGCCTGCCATTTAAATGTGACTTACTCGATTCGGTATCTGCCGATGGATCCAGATGAATTTGACTGACAACTGTGAATCCAGAGACTTTGGCCATCAAACTTCCAGGTTGTACCGCAGTGCTCTCACTACTCTCTCCATCATCTCCTACACGACCAAAGACCAGCTTATAAATACCATACGACGCCCCAGCGCCCGCTACAATCCCCAGCAGAGCCTTCAAGCTACCGAGCCGGGCAATGACATTGTCATCTCCCATCCTGCGCCGATTTCATACATAAATGTTAGACACCGTCCTTCTCCGACAGGAAATATAATGACTTACGCACCGATCATGCCCGTCACTGTTCTAGAGGCACATTTCCGCCTATTGCAACAGTGGACGACCAACACTTTTCACGGAGTTTGAAACGCGGATACGCGCAGGTGAATTAATGCGATTGTTTCTGCGTCTGTACGTTTATTTAAACACCACGTTATAATAAGTCAATTAATAATAAATAATAAATAATAAATAAATATATCAAATAATAAATAATAAATAATAAATATCGCCACGGATAGGTATATTACTTTAAATATTAAATTGTATTTTTTTAATAAAATATACAGTTTAATATGACTGTAACACCGATATATTTTTACAATACCCCTGGGATTATTTGTATTGACCAACCACACGCTTTGGTAGCCAAGCAACGTGACGTGTAAATATTGACAGACGCTATAGGTACCGCAGTTTTTTTGTTGCATTTACTGCAACAAAACATTTTTAAATAATTAAACATCACTGCACCTCGCAGCATCGTTGCCATGTCTTCTTTAGAAGATGCAGATCCAATGTTAAGAGACTACATTATTAAACACTCACTTCCTCAGATTTACAAGGTGATTTGATGTACGCGTTAAACTCTTTCATTACTTTATTATCCGGCTAATATCAAGAAGCCGTGTACGCAATTCATATTTGTTGTTATCTAAAAAATACAAAGTAATTTGTTTTTACGTGATCAGAGAAAAGGACAAGCTTGTATAAATATAAGACCCGTTAAATAAATAATCAAAAAAGTAATATTATGACCAATATTAAATTATAAATTATAAAAACTCGGATCACTCACGTTTTCCAAATGTTTACTCGGAGAAATAAGTACTTAGAGGGTTATTAAAAGGGCGACTATGGATGTAGGTTCATATTTATGATTTCATGTATTTGTTTGTTGGTAACCTCCAGGCTTTACTAGCTGGTTTAGTTGTCTCGTGCCCTGATGATCCATTGCACTTCATAGAGGAGAAGATTCAATTAATTCTGGAGAACCAAGATTTTGAGATTAACTGGTATGTGGGTTTAGGTGTCATTAGATTTACGCCTATTTCATATAAACCATGTTTGTGGGCTTCACACAGAATTTAGTATTTATACAGTAAAAATATCTCTAGTAAAAAGTTGTTTCTGAATTTTCCAGGCATATGTTTATTGACAAAGACAAACAAGTCTCGTCACTGGCAAGAGGATTCGCATATGATGTTTTTGGTAATCCAGAGGACAGTCTGGTAAACCATTTTGTCTGTCCCCAGTCCTGATTATTTATTACAGTAATACTGTTTACCTCAGTGTTGTGGTTGTATATTTTCCCTTACAGTGTATATCGCATTTGTTGGAGAGAGCTTACTGTTGTTATCGAAAAAACCTGAACAAAATGTGTTTCACGTGAGTTTCTCGACTATTGGGTGGAATGAAATAAAAGCTGTGAAAATGAAACCTTCGGCCTGTATAGCAACTATAAGGTTTGTGACCCATCTCATGTTAAAGGGGCTGGAAGAGCTATATTTTAAGAAAGAAGACAAAGGCCATCAGGCTCCAGGAGAGAATGAAAGAGGCTGGAAGATATCACATACAGAGAAGGATAAGCCTGGCTTTCCTCAAGTGGGCTGTGTGGATTCGGCTTCACAAACAGAATCAGAATGGTACTCTGCTTTTGTTTTGTTTATATATACTGCAGCAGGTTTGGGTTTACATTGAGTTCAGATCAGCCTGGCTGAATTCAGTTTGACTCCGGTTTGTTCAATGCAGATGCGGTGCAGAAACTGCTGAAAGTACAGAGGTCTGTTTACTGCAGAAACATCATCACGGCTTGGCGGCAAGTTGTTCAAGATGCCAAAAGATTAAGAGAGTATTTTAAGGTAGTTTTAATAAATAACCGGCTAACAATTTTGAGTTGTAAAAACGTTTCCCTTACATTTCCATTAAGTAACAAAAACAATAAAAATGTAAATTTGAAAGTTCTAGTAAAGTTTAAAACGTTTTTAAAACTTTACAGTAATTACTTTAGAATGTTTTTAAAATATGATATATAGCGTTGAAACAGTTCAACTTTACTGCAAAAACATTTTTTGCAAGAACTTTGAGAACGTTTAGCATACATTCTGAGAACGTTCCGTGTTAGCTGGGTAATATTCAAAAACCTAACGAAAACACATGCACTGAATCTGAGGCATTTTACAGTATCCAGGTTGTGCTTGTGAATATGTCTGTTCAGAAGCTAGAGAGAGCTATTCACGAGAGTCAGAACTCAGAGATACCACAGACTGATGGCCAGGACAGACTGTCACTGCTGCCTAACAAGCTCTCTCTAAAGGTAAAACTCACCTTCCTTCATATTGCTCTTCAATCATTTTCAACATTGGAATTAATTAGTAAGAAGCCACCTAGCAACACCCTAGCAACAAACCGAACACTCTAAAAACGAATAGCATGGTTCTAAAAGCTATACAGACAAGCACCAATTATGGACTTTCACATTTCTAAATGTAATAAACGTTTGCTCGGCACAGATCTTCCAAAATCTCGGCGTGTGTGACCTCCTGAAATGTGCGCAGGTGTGTCGTTCCTGGAGAGCGATCGCTCAGATCAGCTCACTGTGGACGGAGGTCAGTGCATCTTTCGCAAACACTCTTAGAAGTTCCTCTGTGCCATCGTAACTTTTCCGGATGTTTCCTTTCACAGATCGACTTCTCGGAGAGCTGCTGGATCACAGACGAGACTGTCAGGAAATTACTGCGAGCACATCGCGTCTATGTGACCTCTGTTAACCTGCGCGGCTGCAGCGTGTTGCAGAGTTTGAGTTTACGATGCATCAGTACTTGTTTTTTGATCAGACTTAAAATAGCATTGAAGGTACGGTGGGCAGTTTTTGGAGAGGCTAGCAAAAGCGGCCTATCTTATCCCAGCTAACAGGTAACGTTCTCAGAACGTTGTGTTTGGTAAAAGTTCTCTCAGTCTGTGGAATGTTTTAAAAACTTTACAGAATAAAAAAATGTTTAAAAAAGAATACAATGATTGGATGAACGTTTTATGCTCCTGCGCCTTCCACTGAAGATATATAATTATATACATTTATTTATATCACTTTACTTAGTGATTGCTATCAGGATGTGAAGAGACTTACAACCAGCATAGCAAAAAATGTTTCTGGAAGAAATCGCCTACCGTGCCTTTAATTCAGCGTTTGAGCAGTGATCTGATAAGAACATGCTAACCAACAGAGATTTTGCATGTTTTTGTTTTTCCAAGGCCAATGCAAAAATCTACAGGAACTGAATCTGAGCACATGTCCAAACGTTGATGTAAGTACGGTACAAATACACTGTTACATTTCTGCTGCTTTGAACAGTCAATGTAATGCTGTTTTATTTGATAGGACGAAATTATGAAGATGATAATGGAAGGATGTCCTTCTCTTCTTCATATGAATCTGTCCCTCACGCGTATCACCGACGCCACTTTAAAAGTCCTGTCAAGGTACAGATAACACAAAACAATGCAGTTATACTTCCGTACACATGCATACTTTATGCTGTACTGTAGATACGCACGCACATTTTCATGCTTTGGTAATGACTTCGAAAGGTGCTGTCTTACTCTGCGCTCCCTGAGTCTTGCGTACTGCACAAGCATCTCTGATAAAGGTCTGCAGTTTCTAAACACAGGGACGGGCTGTCGTAGACTTCTTCAGCTGGATCTGTCAGGCTGTTTTGAGGTTAGTTAAATACTGACGTGTGGGACACGCAAACCACCAAGATTAGCTAATAAGTGCTCAATGAAATTTCTAATAACCAGCACGTAAAGGTATTAAATATACAAATATATAATACAGATAACTGCAGATGGATTTGATTACGTTGCGGATGCTTGCGGCTCACTTCAACAGATTGTGTTAAATGACCTGCCCACCCTGACTGATGCAAGTGTGCAGGTAATACAGTGTGTGTTGTTCTTAATGTTTGGTGGTTTTTATAACAAATATACATCCTTCTAATTATGCAAAGCTGTGGATGATTTTATTGGGGAGAAATTGTGAGTAGGGCCTTTTAAATATAAGTGTGGACAACGGGAGGCTTAAAGTCGAAAAGGCTGAGAACCGCTGGTGTATATTATGTGTAGAAAATACTGTACAAGATATGATCAGCACATTGTCACGGTAACCGATTCTGATTGTAATGTACTGACTTTTTTTGGTTACAAGGCATTAGTGTCAAAATGTCGTACACTGACTGTGATTTCCGTATTGGACTCGCCGTATCTCTCGGATGTGGCATTTAAAGCTATTGCCGAGGTGATCAGCCTCACCAAGTTCCAGATAGAAGGTTCGTATTTGTTAACATCTCCTGCTGGACTCACACAAAGACTAAACTGGTACGAGAGGAAGCGTGTGTTCTGCATTTGAGTGTTTTAAGGTTTCAGGTAATAACAGAATAAGAGACAGCAGCTGGAAAGCCCTGTGCCGGACTTCTCCAAAACTCAGCGAGGTTCATGCGTCCGACTGCTGTCGTATGACCGACGGCAGCTTGAAGTCTTTAGGATGTCTGACCAAGCTAAGCAATCTAAACATCTCAGGGTGTATCAAGTAAGTGAAGAACTATAAAAACATGCAGAAAAAACACAAGCACACACACAGTGACACGCCACGTGCGGATTATTTGTGAATCAAATATCTTTTCGGTTGCCAATTCTAAAACTGGTGCCTTTCATTCAAACCCAGTCTAAAATATCTGGTTACATTCATGACACGCGGCCTATGTAGTGTGCTTCACGTAGTGTGCGCTTGATTTAGGGTGACAGATACAGGAATCCGCTACATTACTGATGGACCATCTGCCGTTAAACTGCAAGAGCTTGATCTTTCCAACTGCCCAAGAGTTACTGATGTGTCTCTCAAGAGAATTTCTCAGAGGTAAAACTTTTATTCTTTCATTCGTTTGTCTTACATAAACAGTCCGATGCACCTCAAAACGTTAAATGATTTTCAGATGTGCTAGTCTGACTCACCTGAGCCTGTGTTACTGCGAGGGCTTGTCTGATACCGGGTTCGAGTGTTTGGGCGAATGCGCTTCCCTTATCGCTCTGGACATCGCGGGCTGCAAAATTCACGACCAGGTGTGTATACACCTCTCTGTTTCCTCCCGTATCTTTAATCTAACAGCTTCGTTCATAACTAAGCTTGTGTGATTCGCAGGGACTCGCAGCCCTGGGTTCCTGCCGCAGTCTGAGAAAACTAACCGCGTCTGGGTGCGTTTTCATAACGGATAACGGAATAAAGGTTTCTGTTCACCTGTTAAATGGCAATAAACTTCATCATAGGATCGGCATGTGTTCAGGAAAACGTCATTGACATGTTTTGGGTCTCTGTACAGATTTTCTGTCGACAGTGTCGTCACCTGCAGCTGCTGGATGCGTGTCACTGCGTATCTCTGTCTGATCGCGCAATTAAAGCGCTTTCCTTCTTCTGCAAAACCATCGCCACTGTCAGAATCGCCGGATGCCCTAAAGTAACCAGAAAACCATCGCCTAGCAACACACATCACAAGTCGATTCATAAATATTCATTTGTCCTTTGTTTTGGAAATATTAAACAGATTACCAGACAAATGGCAGCTTAATGAAAATGATACAGTTAAATGAGATAAATAGCACAAATGATTGAGACTACACTTCGCTCCAGATAACAGACACAGCAGTGAAGTATCTTACGAGGGCCGGTCACTTCCTGAGAGAGCTGGACGTGAGTGGCTGTTCTCTCCTGACGGACCACACTCCCTCCTTTCTGCTGTGCAGCTGTCTGCAGCTGCGCTCCGTCTGCATGCTCTACTGCAAGAACATCTCCAAGTAACCACTGACATTTTATTTAGCCTGAAGCGAACGGCGCAGACACAAACGTACAAGTGCACCGTGCATTGAGGAACTGAAAGCAGATATGCTAGATTTGGTTTACTTTGGCAACTTCAGGTTAATCTGAGGTATATTTGTGTGTCTTTCTAACGTCAGGCAGGCCGCTCAGAAGCTGCGGTGCCGGGTTCAACAGTGGCAACATAGTGATGATGACGCCCCCTACAGTCTGAACTAAGTGCTACAGCTCGACTGGAATCTGGACACCCCACAAGAGACATTACCATCAGGCGTAACCAATCAAGACTTACTGCACTGTGGAATGCACTAAACATGAGATATAAACCTAAACTGTACATAAAACACAACTGTAAAACTGTACTTAAAGCTGCAATCTGTTACAAATAAACACAAATCAGTTAACGAGCAAGTACGTGACAGATCAGTGGTCAAAACGGTCTCCTCAACGCACATAATGAAAAGCACGTAAAGTAAGCTGCAGTTTTATGTTTCAAACAGAGATGGCAGCAGAGAGGCAGAAGTTACAGATTGCAGCTTTAAATTCATTTTGCTATAAGAAACAATTTTCAAAGGCTCGTTTAAGCCTAAAGTTTTCAGCAGAACAATATTTAAAATTGGTCAACTGTGAGTTTAAAATAAATCATTACTCAAAATTGTGAAACATTAACAGCATTTATTATTATAATTAAAGAATACTTGGATCGTAAAACATGTATTTACATAACTAGCAGTAATACATCAGTAATTGCCAACTAGGGGAGTGTGTATTCTTACAATGATTATGGCCACTTCAATAAAAGAGTGCTAAATTAAATAAGAAATGATTTATAAGGAACATATTTCTGGTTTGGTGTTGTTGGGGATCCTTAGCATTACTGATGAGGCTGTGGGGGTACAAAAGTAACAAAAAGGTTGGAAATTATTGTATTTAACCATTTATTACCTGGTTTCCTCAAGGTAAATTCAATAAAACAAACATCTGATATTTGGTTCGTTATAAACGAAGGGTCCTTCGTATTCGTGGCGCTTCTGTACATGTTTTAACTGTCAGCTCCAAGTCTGAGGGTCTCGAACCAGCTCTGGGGTCTCAGGCTGACGGCACCTTTATCAGCAGTGGCTCTGATCCATCGTTCTGCATACACGTCACCATTCAAATGAGCTGCATATAAACAAGTTTAATAAACAATATGTTAGATTAATGTGGTTTACAGAACTCTCAAACACAAGCTTTCCAGGTTCCAGGCAAAGGTGTTAGCTAACAGTTTAACAATATGGTAAATGTTTCAGGCAGATATAAGATGTCCAGTGAGCAGATCTGCAGGCAGTCGCTGGTATGTTGGGTTCACTCACCAGTGACTGCTGTCAGCCCATCAGATGAACTACGTTCAGTCTCCTGACATTTGATCTCCGAGCTAATGTTCACAGAGCTTCCACACAACTGAACTCCAGCCTTTATAGTGGAGGGGACTCGCACACTCACAGTACCTGCGACAGACAGACAGACATTAAAGAAAAACTGAAAATGATTCCATCATTCACTCGCCCTCATGTCATTCCAAACCTGTATGACTTTTGTGCTTCTGAGGAACACGACAACAGTGGCACCCTTTGACTTCCATTATACGGACACAGAACCGCGGAGACATTTCTCGAAATATCTTTATTTGCATTGCACAGAAGAAACAAAGTCAAACAGGTTTGGAATGACACGAAGGTGAGGAAATGATCGAAATGTTTAATTTTGGGGTGAACTGTCCCTTTAATGTAGGCCAGAGACAGACAGAGAGAAAGACAGACAGATTCCTCCATGTCTGTATGTGAAGCACCTTGTTGGGTGATAAGTTCGGCTGCACCATCATTTCCAACGTAAGCATCGATGTTTCCAGCAGCAGTAAATGCTTTCAGAGAGCCACTCGAGCTGTCTGAAACAGATACGACATCTTTAAGGTCTTGTGATGGTTACAATTTACATTTTGTTTGTGTAACAGACTACTAGCATATTAGCATATTAGCAAACGGATCACGCACCAATAACAATGTTTCCTGTTTCACTCTGTACGACCGCATCACCTGTAAGAACATCAGCATATCAGGTCTTCTGCAAAGCAACATTCCTAGTTTTAAAATGAGCCCGTGGTCTCGTTTCCTCACCATGTACGTGTCCGATCTGGATATTTCCAGAGGAAGTGGACACTGTAGTGGATTCACCATAGATGGCCTTCACCTTCAGCAGCCCATGTTCAGCACATAGATTCATGTTCGTTCCTTGAATTTTCATAATATCAACATTCTGGAGAACAACAAACGCTGTTTAACATCACAGGATCATCACAAAATGGACAGTCATGGAGTTTAATTGCTCATAATCTGTTTACACTATCACCAGAAGCTCTGATGTCTACATTCCCATGTATGGTCTGAAGTCCGGTGATATCTCCTCCAGTGGACCGAACCAGAACTTTATGACCCTAAAATAAATTAATTACATCAGTATCAACTGTCTAGGTCTATAAGACACAAGAGCCACAGAGAAGGGAACAGAAAGATGCAGTGTGTCTTTGAATATCATGATACTCTATTTGAAGGTGTCTCACCTTCACAGCCTGAAGCGTGCAGGATCCTTTCTCTGTGTGCACGTGGCAGAAGTCACTCTCCATTTTCTGGATCTCCACGTTGCCTTCGTTCTTAGTCTTAATGTGGAGATCTGGAGGTACAGAAATGGACTAAAAGGATTCACTTTTTTAATGTATGACGTTGCATTTACATTCATGCAATTGACAGACGATTAAAACAACTTGTGGTGTATTTAGGAAACACATTTTTATTATTGTGCATTCTATGGGATTCGAACCCACAACCTTTGCACGGCCACTGCAATGCTGTACCAACTGAGCTACAGGAACACAATTCCTCTATTGTGACTCTGTGTTTTCACACTATAGAAAGTATATTAATTCCAGCTTTTTTTATTACCCATATTGTTGAATTTAGGAACACGTCTTTAAGGTCAAAATGTATGTTTAAGAGATTCATTTAATGCTCAACTTTACTGCAGGCTAGTAATAGTTCATTATTAACTTATAATATGTTAGTATGTTAACAAGCCTAAATCCCAGCTCCTTACCGCATTTAACAGGCGCTGTCAGTTCAACAGAGACGTCGTTGTTTATCTCATCAGCTAAAATCTCAAGCTCGTTGCTTTGAGGATCATAATGGACTTGAAATCTGTCCAGATTCAGATCCTGATTCGCATCTGTCGTGTGCACATTAACAAACGCGCGATCCGACTGCGGGAAGACATGTGGATCCAGCGGCTTTATGGATATATTACACCCTAAATGACATTTGATCTTGGTGAAAGGGTTAACTGATAAATCCCATCGCTTTACGGGTTTATTTAAGCCCTTCGTAGCTGCAGGGAAATCTGAAAAGGATCGTAAAGTCCTGCTGAAGTTGCTTTGCAATGGCCGCATCCAAACACGGTGACATAACCGGTGCTGAATGACACAACATAACATGACTACAGATACACTCTGTGTGCTAAAGATAACGTAAATTAGTACACATTAATAAAAACGTACAGTAGCACATAACAACAACACTCTGAAGAGAACTGTTTATATCACGAGGTCACACGAGTACTGAAAACCGGAACTGGGTGCGGGTGGAATTGTGGGTAATGTAGTCGGCCAACGTAGCGCGCGGTCTGCAAATGATATTTATTAACATAAATTATAAGGCAGATAATTAAAGTGTGACTCTGGCTGTACTTTCATTAAGACATTTGTTCAAAACGTGCATTTTGTAATATAAAAACAATATTAATTCATGTAATACGACGTGTGGACGCTGCTGTTTAAACAGTCGATATACTTCATTTTGTCGCCACTGATCTGAAGAACCACACACGTTTATTGCGATCATTATTTCAACCATTGATTGTTTACAGAACACGATCAATAAAAGTGCAGTAAGATAAGACCGCGTCGATTGGTTTGTCGCGAGCACGCGCACGCGCGCACGCGTTAGTCCCTCACGCCTGTAAATGTAAAATGTCGTGTTATTTTCCACGCCAGTATAATGTTGATGGAATATATTACTGTGCTGTAAATAGCTCATAACTGTCATGACGTCGTGCTTTTAAACTCCAAATGAAGGTCGCATGTTGAGTCGAGCAGACGCAACGTCACTTTGGGCGGATTTTCCGTCTGGTTTTCAAATGTCTGGAAGCGATGTTGTGCACGACACCGCATCACCGTTTGTCCAGCTCGCTTTATTTCGTACAGTAAAAGCCCGAGGGGACTCATATTTCCTGAAAGTAATGCATGATCCTGCAACACAGAGCGACGCGACTCGCGTCGGTCTGTTATGCGCTGATCGTCCAGCAGGTGGCAGCCTCGCCATTTCACATAAAGCAAAGACACGCAAGGTTACAATAGGGCCTTTTAACAATAGACAGTAACGGTGCACGGCGTCCCGTGCCCTCCTCCGGGTTATCTTATGAGTACGTGTTGAGTTATGAGAAGTAGGATGTAGTATTTGTCCTCTAAAATAGGACAGCTCAGCACAGCTGAATGCATGAAGCAGGTTGAACTACTACATTAACAATTAACTGTTTTGGGGGGGTTTGTAACAATTTGATTTCATTTGCATGCTGAATACGTTAGCAAAGATAAAAACATTTGAATAGCAAATAGTTCCTTAAGGTTTAATCCGACCGCAATGCTCTTCAACAGTCTATACTAAAAAGCATGAAAAAACTGATAACCATCCTAAAAGTGGACGTGCGTATTATATGTGCTGCCTTCCAATTGGTTTTTTTACGTTGCTGTGTTTTTTTTTGCGGACAGGTAGTCTTACCCTTCTTTTCAAGAAGAGACCATAAAGGAGGAAATTAAAAACGCTGTCTAGACGACAGTGGATGGGGGTCGAGTCAGGAACACGGAGTGGGTAACCAGAAGGTCACGGTCAAAGTTCCCACTGAGAGCCGATGAGATGGAACGAGACTCGGGGGTCTCGGAGAGGAAAGAATTTAAGATAACGGAGGGAACGCAAAGATTACGCTGAATATATGGTTACGTTAAGGACACACAAACACATGCACACGTGATAAAACTTTATTATTGTCACTGGAACAACAGAAATACAGTAATATGTACCATAATCAAATCATTTCCATCCCCAAAAGGACAGCGTGGCAGTAACAGCTTCAAATAAAAAAGGACAGATATCATACCTGGAAAAACATATGAATCACTGAATTATGTTCCTGTTTATTCGTCATTTGCAACAACTACACTAGATTTGTAACTCGCGTGAGGATAAAATAAAAACGCTGACTGAACCGTCTATATCGTAAACTGTGTTTATAGGCTATATATACACATGTATCACACAGCAAGTCAGACAAGAGGCTAAAAAACAAATTATTTACATCAACCAGTAGTCCAAAACTCACATTCATTGTCTTCTTCACTATAGCAATATTTAGATTATATATAGATTATTATATATAATCTATATATAGATTATATAGCAATATATAACCCTGCATGAAAACTGCACCTATAATTTATTAACCGACCCTCTCAGGTTTACAAAATATTGTATCATATTTGAGAATTCTTTCAGCTACTAATAGGACTGAAATATTTGGCTGTTTAACACACATAATGATATTTGAAGCCAATATGAAATCAAAATGAACCTGTTTACTTTAATACATCTGGTGTTATGCACAAGTAAACAGTGCGTTATTCCAACGAAACTAAATGTACATTTTGTTTTTAATCGAAATGTCCTCTTTTAATAATCCAATCAAGTCCTAAAGAACAAAATCAAAGCCCCGCCTCTTCTTTATCTCATTCTGTTTTACACAGAAATGTCACATTACTGAAGTAAAAAGTGTCACATAATTTCATATTGACTTTAACACAATGCAGAAAATGTAAAAAACAGTTTCCATGTGGGTCGTGTAATGCGCTATATAAACAGATTCTATAAAAAATATAGAAAATATACCTACTTAACTACAGCATTTTTTTTTTGCGAAGAAAATAATGGCCAGATCAAAAAGGCATCACAGCATTTTGAATGTTTTTCTGAATATGAAATAACGGAAATGAGAACAGAACCAGATCACTCATAAAAAGAATCTGTTTATGAAGTTTATATGTAAAGCCAAAACAGTACGTAACACCTGCCCAGTGTTCGACGATAACGTCATTATGATGCGTTCATTTCCCAGTATGAAGTCATGCACAATGTTCTATTACATTTTTCACAGAAAACAAAATGGCCGACATATGCTCAGTTACCCCAGAGGACACAAAGAGAGTCACTGAAGAGTTTTGGAAACCATCTGACAAGAGTGATCAGAGATGCTCTTGGAGTCGTTCGGTGGGAAAGCCTTTGCCAAGAGCACGAACGAATCAGATGGGCGCAGATTGCGAGGGGCATCTGAGCGCAACCGCACAAACCAACAGATGAAACATTAATGAGCTGACAACCGACCAATAGGAAATCGATTCCAACTTTTACACGGGCGCCACCGAAACATCTACGTATGACTGCAGATGCGTCTCCACGCAGCTTGCTTCGGTTAAGCCTCTGTCGCAGGCGAGCGCGGCCATCTCGTGCTTGAGCGGAGAACTTCAGCTCCACTGATCATGGCTCGTCACAATCTATTTACAATGATTTGAAGTCTTTCATGGCGTCCTTGGGCAGCTTTCCTCCTCCGGTAATGTTGAAAGCGCACCAGTGAGTCCAGTTTCTTTCATGAGGAGCAAATAAGAGCTATGGCATTTCTTCCTGGTTCTCTCCCTCCCTCCCTCCGTCTGGTGGTCTCTCTCAGGTGCAGCAGTCACGGTCGAGGTTGTTCTGAGAGGAGATGAGAGAGGGGTAGGGCGTCATCTTGTCGATGTTGACGTAGGTGGTGTTGAGGAGGATGTAGTGCTCTCCGCTAAAGCTGGAGAAGATGCCGGCAATGCGGGACACGAGCTCTGAGAAGGTGGGTCGGCGCTCTGGTTTGGGGTGCCAGCACTCGATCATCACATTGTATCTGTGATGAGATACAAATCAGATTACACAAGAACTGTCCATATTTATCATTGATATATTTCAACGTGCACCAAGAAAAGACCCAACTAACTATATGGCTGTAAGATCGTATCCTTGACATTCCCAGTAAGTAACCAAAACTTTACAAACGCTGAAGTTGGTTTTAAGAATGTAATACAAACATTGTTTAATTCTGTAACATTTTTAAAACATTCCACCGACAATTAAAAAAACAACTTTTTGATATATATATATATATATATATATATATATATATTATATAATGATAATTAAGAGAAGATAACAGCCAACATTCTGAGAACGTTCTCTGTTATCTGGGGAAAATCTAGATTTGTTTTGCTGAAGCAGCAACCGTGATGCCAGCGGGTGCTGTGGGTGGTTGCCAGGGGGTTGCCAAGGAGTGTTTTGAGAGGTTGTTACATTTACATTTATGCATTTGGCAGACGCTTTTATCCAAAGCGGCTTACATTGCGTTATACTATACATTGTTTCTGAGTATGTGCAATCCCTGGGTTCGAACCCATGATGTTGGCATTGTTAACGAGGAAAGCTACAGTTGCTTAGGGTTGCTTGCATGTTGTTAGGGTGTTGCTATGTGGTTGCTAGGTTGTTCTGGGTGGATTCTTACTGGCCAAAGGTCAAAAGAGCTCAAGAGCAAGTCTCAAATCAGAAAACATTCCTAATTATAAGTACAGAAGGAACAGTGATGGCCCTACAGAGCCTTAATTCCATTCACACCAGCTGTTTGCTTTGGCAGTGCGAGACAGCAGTGCCTTGAAATTTATCACCTACAGTGAGAACGCATCGCATTTCAGAACGACTTTCCATTGTTTTTCCTGCAACACTCTGCTGAGCACCAGAGAGAGATACCTCACTGCACAGTCCACGAGGGCAGAGAGAAACGACCCACATCTCAACTAACAGTGACACTCCCAGAACTCTAAAAGTGCTCTTAAAGTAATCAAAACGTGTTTGCACTAACATCGTTTATATTAATGTTATATAAAAAATGTTTGTGGAAAGTTGTTAGTGAAATGTTTTAAAAACGTTACAGAACGAAACGGTTAGGATAACGCTCTTAAGTAAACAATAACATTTATACAACGTCTACAACTGAGTAGAGTTTGACTGTTGCTGGTTTTTTAATGCAAACGTTACGGAAACGTGCTTACAGGCTAAAACTGTTAGCTGGGGTATCTCTCTTGGCATTAGACAGCAGTGTGTGAGGAATGTGTGGAGGTTGACTAATATCAAACAGGCAGGGTGGGAGTCAATGTGTGTGTCGGTCTCAGGTAGTCATGCATAGCTGAGCTGGCCGAGAGTTCTGATGAACTGCTACTGCATGACTGATTCTGCCGGTTATAACAAAGACTCTCTGTTGTGCACCCCCCCACCTCCCCTCGTCCTCTTTGGAGTGTCGGTCATAATGAGAGACGCTGAAGTGTCTGTGTGTGTGTGTGAGTGTGTGTAAGTGTGTGTTTGCTTACAGGGCATCCGGGCAAAACTCGGGCTGCAGAAGTCTTCGTCCCTGCAGGAGGAAGACTGTGATGTCAAAGGAGTTTACGTCAGAGTACGGCGGGGCGCCGCGGGTCATGAGCTCCCACAGCAACACGCCGAACGACCACTGCGTGAAGACAGAGTTGAAAACAATCAGTTATGAGAGGAACAATCGAGCACCTATCAAAACACACTTGTGTGAACTCTGGCCGACTTGGACGTGTCATCATATGTTTGAGGTCGATATAAAAGGAAATGCTGTGTGCCGAACAGAGAGGGAAGCTCAGGAATGCCGGAACGCCATAAATCTGTTTTAAGGGAACAGTCGGGACAGTATTTACAGAAATGTTGGGAAATACATTTTTTGCAGAAAATGTGGACGTGCGGTCGTGTGTTTTATTTGAAGGTGGGCAGGTTAGACAGCAGGATGTGAGTCATGGCACACCTTGTGTCCGACGTGTGCGCGCACGCATGAATCAGCAAACGATGAAGAAAGATACAAATACATCAAGTGAAACGTACAAATTCAGGCAAAATGACCCCAGAACGCAAATGGTGTTTTGAAATCTTTGTACGTGTTGAAATATTGCCGATAAGAACCGACTACAATTTGAAGACGAAACTAAAAACATTTTTCGGGCACCGTAGGCAACATTTCATTTGAATGTCAAATGTCTAATTCATGCGCAACAGGTGTGAAATGGCCTAAAAAAAACACATTATGGAAAGTTATCTGGGAATCAACAGATTTTGCAATCGAAAGATTATTTTTCAGCAGTGTGGAAGTGATGAAAACAACTTCCTTCCTGACAGCCAATCAGATTGTAGGTTTAGTATTGATGTTAAGCTTAGGTTTGGGTTAGGAGCGTGTACACACTTGTACATCTTATTGGTTAGGGTATGGTTAGGTAAAATTGTCTAAAGGTTAGTAATGATTTAAATGTGCGCTACCCACCACGTCAGATTTCGTGGTGAACTTGTGTGTCTGCAGGCTTTCTAATGCCATCCACTTGACGGGTAGCTTGACTCCGTGCTTGTTGTGTACACTGTAGTATTCTTTATCATACACGTCTCTGGCCAGACCGAAATCAGCCACCTTTACTGTGTAGCTCTCATCCAGCCTGAGAAGATTATCATAAAACATCTTACATGAGATACACACACACCTCTCTCTCTCTCTCAAACACACACACACACACACACACACACACACACACACACTCTCTCCCACACACTCCCCCCCCACACAAACACACTGTCACACACACACACACACTGTGTCTCACACACACACACTGTGTCTCTCACACACACACTGTGTCTCACACACACACACTGTGTCACACACACACACTCTCTCTCTCTCTCTCTCAAACACACACATCAGAGTTGTTGATAAACTCACATGCAGTTCCTCGCCGCGAGGTCTCTGTGTACAAACTTCTTACTGGCGAGATATTCCATCCCTTTAGCCACCTGCAGCCCGAAGCCCATCAGATCCTTCACTGTGGGGTTCTGTGTGGGAATCCAAACATTCATCCCATCACATAAAAGACACAACGATGTATTATTATATTCACCCTCAGTGTAACATTGTTATATTTTCAATAATCGTAACCGTGTCTGCAGCTACATTAAGACCGTAAACTCAAACTGAAATATATGATTTAATAAACGTTAGATGATGGCACCACGTACGTGCGTCTCGTCTCGGATGAAGTTGCGCAGATCTCCGTGCTTCATGTAGGGCAGCACGACGAGAGGCGACCCCTCGCTGGGGAGACAGATTCCCAGCAGCGACAGCACGTTGGGATGGCTGAAATCCTTCATGATGATTCCTTCCTTCAGGAACTGGGACACTTCCTCAATGTCCGTGATTCCTGCACAGCACACACTTAGTTACGATGAAGGCCACCCCAGCTAACCTGGAACGTTCTCAAAACATTGGCCAACGTTCCCTAAAGGTTCTCTCAATGTTATTAAAAAAGGCCTTGCTATAACATTAGTAGAACGTTTTTTACATTACATATATCAAAAATGTTGTTCTTAAGATGTTAGTGGAACATTTTATGAACATTACAAAATAAACGTTTGAATAACATTCACTTATAGCACTTAGAACCAAACAAATATGTTAAATACAATAAAGTAACATTTTTAAGGGTTTTGTTGCCTAATGGTAACATTGGGGAAACGATTTAACAGCCTAAAACTGTTCGCTGGGACAACACTGACACGAGGTAAATTCTCAGAGCAGTTCAAAGGTCGACGTTGTCGGCATCAGCCTCCGTCTTCATCTGTCCTGCTCCCCCATCATAGATTTATACGGCTGGTGTAGTTTTTAGAATCTGTGCTGCTATATGTTTTCTGGTCGGCAATAAACCTGCCACACTGTCAGCGAACCATTTCTCCAAAACACATAAACGACCCTTAACGCTATCAGGTGTTTAACCACACCGAGTCTGATGTTACCACTAAAAAACTGCTCAGTTTCAGAGACTTAACCCACTGTGTCATGACCGCACCATTACTAGCTGGATCTCCTGCTGACCTGCCTGCGCTTCTTCTTAATCTCGTCGGAGGCGCTTTTACATTGAGAAGATTAGACAGATGTTTAACCTTTCAGTAGGAGAAAGAGGGACTTATGGGTAATGGCGAACACAAAAAGCAAGGGGCCTGTGTGTGCGTGTTGTGTCTACAGTTGACTGACTTTGACATGATGTAACATCTTACACTCCCCTCACTACACAGGCTCCTGTCAGTATCCCCAAAGACCGCAACTGACCTGGGATCAGCTCCAAGCATTTAGCAGAACAATTGTTGTCATCATTTATTCATGACGCGCATTCTGACCCGTCGTTGTGATTACTGCGCGAACAGAATGAAACTAAGCTTTTAAACATGGAAAACTCGAACCGTATTCAGCAGGGTCTAGTTAAGCAACACTTCCTGTTGGAACAAGCCTTCCAGTTTTGACGAGTGAGGAAAGCAGAGATCGTGTCGTAAATCTGAAGCTCTCAGTGTCATGTTTAGAGGCATCTCAAACATGATATTGTCTGTTCGGTCGTGCATTTATCTTCATCATCGTCTTCATCAGTGTCTTGGTACAGAGATGTTGCGCGTGTCAAACTGGGCTGTATTCAGAGACGTAACTAATATTTAACCGACAGGCAGGTGTAATGTCTGAAACCAGCAGAGGCTACATGAGGATATGTCTAATATGTCTAATATTGTTTTTTACGGCATCACATTTTGCATATATTAAGTTTTGCTTAGTTTCAGTGATTTTAGGCTGTTTTGGTACATTTACATATAATTAAAGCTGAAGTGTGTGACTTCTGTACTACCAAATGGAACTGCAAAAATAATTCGTTTTTAAACACTC
>JAZGTJ010005151.1:0-17021 GCA_036877575.1 Botia almorhae
TTCAATAATTATTTGCACAAATCACATTGTGGTTGGCACATACCATGTTTATCCTTATTACAAGCAATGTACAAATACCTAAACAACATTAAAGTTTGGAGGTTTTAAATGTCATTTGGTGGTATTTTTCTTGTGTAAATTAGTTTTTTTGAGGATGTGAGCATATAATACACAATCTATCTTTGTTGGTATCTGCTACATCTGGCTAGATATCAGCGTTGGATTTGATGCACGGTCTGTGGTGTCATCAACAATAGATATGGGAAGTGTTTTCTCCTCCCCTTTAAAAATCTGATAAGCAGATTAATTTTGCTATCCTAATTATGCATGATTATATGGTTCATTGCATTTTAATATTTGCATTTAGCATTGTTTTTCCCTAGCGTCTGTGACCCAATCAGAGCTGATCATTTCTGAGTCACGACCAATTCATTGAGTAACGCTGCTTTCAAAAGTTACACGCTTTGTGACTTCAGCGTGACAGTGAATAAACAAACACCAGCACACTGTAGCATACATGTTTTTCCCAAGACATATGCCTTATTTGTGGAAATATCACCATGCATTACCAAAACTAGCCAAACAATATTCTATTACAAACATAATAAAAGCACAAAGCTTCTAAGGTGTTTTGGACAGGCATTGGGGTGACAGGCACAGATATATTCTGGAGGCTTTTAGCATTTTTCTTATTCTGTATGGGTTTCATCCTTTTCAACAATTTACCAACCTGACACAATGTTGAGGAATGTTGTGCCTGGGAATTATCCGCAGGGTACCATTTAATAGACAAGAGGTTTCTATAAATGTATAAGTGTATTTTCTGAAATTAAGGGCGTAACCTTTGGTTGACAGCAAATCGATTGAAGTCACAATACACAATCTACACAAAGTTTTCAGTTTTTGTAATTCCAGAATATTCTGTTAAATGTGATGCACCAAAATGTCTTTATGGGTCCTACAAAACTTCCAAAATGTTTATATAGTTATACTGATAGAAGATCGGCGGAGTTACTTTTAAGCAATATTAACTAGTGGTTAGTTTAACATGTGGTTTTATCTTAGAGAAAATAATGACCTTTAACATCAACATTAAATTGTGTGCAGTTGCATCTTCTGAATTTTTTTTGATGCATCAATACAAAATAAATAAAACAAACCATTACATTCTTTACATCTAAAAAGTAACAAAATTTAGCGGTAAACATTTTACACCATTGTAAGATTATTGTTTTACTGTGAGCTAAATCTGTAAATAAGCTGTGTTTGTCATAGCCTGACAAAACTGCTGTAAAAAAACTGAATTAAATTCAAACAAACATCCATCACTTCACACTTCTGTTCTGTGGCTACTGACTTTGTTGTTCAACCAGCAGAAGAACAAAGCAATACTAATTCGATGAAAAAAGTCCATGAATACCATGAATTGATCTTGACAAGAGAATAAATTCTAAGTGTCGCAGCGCTAATTCAAGCAACTGCTATATTGGTTGTTTTGGTGGAGAGAGCTTTGTGCTCAGTCTAGTGAATGTACCACTGTCAAATATGAATGTTATCTTACGGCTGAGTGATGATGTGGAACAAGAAGGGCCCACATATACATAATGACACATGTGCATACAGATACACACACATACACACACACACACAAACACACAAGTGCCATAGTAACTTCTCACTCAATGTGAGAAGCTGTGTTTTATATAAGCTTCACTTATTCCATATGAAAAAGACTAAAAACAAACAGAAATCACCAAAGATGTTTATTTTAATCTGTCAGTCATGCTCATATTTTTACATTACATTTTCAGACTATAATTGTTTATGTATTAATATGTAAAACCTTACAATATTCACACATGGCTTTCTCTTAATGAGGCCTCATGTGTTAACTAAGGTGAGATATGTTGCAAAACAATAAGTGCTATATTAAACTGTGTCTGATGAAGGTTATTTGGCATTAAAGTGAGATGCCAGTATAGTTGACATATTTTGACAAATTTATTTTGAGTTTATTTGGTGCCATTGTTTTAACACTGTAAAAAAGTTGCAGTGACTGCAGACAGAAAATGCTGAAAACAAGCGGTACCGCGCCACATATCCTGAACTCAGTTGAACTATGTTAATATACTACTTATCTAGATCTACTTATTCTTTTTATTACTTTTTATTACTTTCTACATTTGAGAATAATAGTGAAGCCATTAAAACTATGAAATAGCACCAGTGGAAGTATGGGAATTGTGTAGTGAACAAAAAATGACAAATCAAATCTTATATTTTAGATGCTTAAAAGTAGATTCCAGCTGTGCACACTCAGGGGTTCCCTCAGCCAACTTCATGCTTTTAAAACACCAGTTTTTTTAAGCCTAACGTTAGCAGGAGTCAGAAAACATTAAGCATTCTTACAGGTTTTCTAAATAGTACCTCAATCTTTCTTTAGTTGGATAAACAGGTAGCCCCACCCCAAACTCACACCATTGGTTGAGCAGATGTGTCAGGCTAAAACAAAGCAATGTTTTGATATTTTCTTTTTAGGGAAATCAGTCTTTAAATGGTTTACTTATAGTTGTCTCTGCATATTAAGCTTATATAAGAGAAAGTATTTAAACATCAAACGAATACAACACACCCCTTTACAACCCTTTAGATCAAAAGGTTTTAAAGATCATGAGAAACATATTTTCAGTAAAATGTGTCTAAACTAGTGGCTGGTAGCGTGCATAATTTGACTTTTTGAGAGAATATCCGATACATGGTTTTAAAGATGTCAAGAGTAAAGAGGAAATATTTTGTAGTTATGTAAAATGTTTCTTTTTCAAAGAAATACAAATGCTTAAATTGCAGCATAACGTCTAGGCAAGCAATGTATACAGTAAACAACCTAATAAACGATGCCGTTTAAATATATATGTAAATATTTGATTAATTCTGTGTTTATAGCTAAAAGCCCAACATCCTTCTAAGAACGTTCACTATATATTAATCATGAGGTGCATGTAAACTTTATTTTTTAACAGGCTCCAGTTGCTATTGACAGCACAGCTTCAGTACAGAACTCACTTTGTGTATCAGTGTCATAACACAAGTTTCCAGTAAAACCACAGGAAGTGTTTACACATTATCACTCATTTGGAGGGACTTGGATCAGATCCAAACGTTTCCACAAAAAAATGCAAGGCCACATATTACAAACAGCTAATATTTTGCGTGGTAATTGTCTAACCAAGTATTTAAAAAAAAATGCAGTGAAGTGAGTAATTAAATAATAAACAGAGACAGAACAGTCTGTGTTTGTTCATTCCAAATCTGTATTTCACTTGAGATGAATGTGAACATGGACATTCTACAGCAAGCCAGAAGAGACAAACACACAAGGGTAAATTCACTTCATTAATTGCATCCTTATTCAGTTTATTCAGTCTGGCAAGCTTCGGGTTGATTTGCTGCTGTAACAGGATGTTAAATGTGACAGGGAATCCTGGAGAATGTCAGGGGTCGTTATTTAATCACTCACATTACATTCTTTATCAGTAAGGGTGACAGACCTCTGACAGAGGAGGGCGAGATTTCAACAAAGACACAAAATCCTGTTGCTTCAACTCGTCTTTACAATTCTACGCGTAAGGTCAAATAAATTTATCAGCAAATATTAGTCACAAAGTCAAATCAAAGATGAAACCTCCAGTTTAGCATATATTTCTTCCAGCAAAATACATCTTGCTATTTTTCAAGCAGTATATTTGCTGCGTAGTGTAGTAGTAGTTTGTGAAAGTGGTAATCCCAGCACAAACTATTAGATTGTCTTGAGACAAAAGGCATAATTGCCTTTTTGCTGAAAACTTGACCTGTAATTTATTAGTGATATACAGTGTATGTGTGTGTGTTAAGAGAAAAAAAGAATAATGATAAGGGCAGAGATAAAAGAAGGTGGAGAACATTAGAGAGAGAGAGAAGGAGAGAGAGAGAGAGAGAGAGAGAGAGAGAAATGAAAAAAGGAATACAAAAATATACAGAGAGGAATGAATCATTCTGTGTTGTGCAGGATTGCTTTCAGAGCCCCGGCGCTGCTCAGCTAATGTTTCTGTACTGGGGAGGTAGCCAGACCCAGCCAATTTACTAGAACTTTCTATATACAGTATGTTACCCATGTGATAAACATCTCCTCAGAGCGTTATTAATTATTCATAGTGGGTTTCAAACACTGGGTAGATAACATCACCAGCACATTTCTCTCTGCTGTAGAAAACAAAAACTGCTGTCACATGAGTAGATAATCCTGTGGTCGTGATCTTCAGATGTTTTAAGTAATTCCTACATATCTGCAGGGGTCAGAATTAAAGCCTCTACTTTTACTATGAGTTTTCAGTAGCAAATGTAAATGGTTTTTGTCACGTGATATGAGGCATTTCCATATGAGAGATTTTTGTGCATCGCTAACTGGTCACTAGAATGTTTTGGGTGGTTATTTAAGGTAGTTATTTACTGAGCCAAGTCAAAAACAATATAGCGTATGATTTGCCTTCAGAGTAAATCAATTGTATATTGTATCTCAAAAAAACATCATACGTTGAATAGCTTAGATAAGTTATAGAACACTTCTCTTCAACAAGTCTTACAGTATAAAGACGTGTGGGAGAAATGTGTTACTTCAGATTAAGAGTTTGTTTAAATGTGTGAACAATATTAATACTAATGCTTAACTTAGCATGACTAAAGATAGATGTCATTCATCAATAAAGGAGGAAGCAATAATATTTGATGTAAAAAATATAAAAGAACATTACACAAGTTATTTTTCTCATGAGCTTTACTGAATGATATTGAGCTTGTCTGTTAGCTTCACAATTTCAGTAGCTTTTGAACAGTTTAAAGCTGCATAAAGACAGTGGGCAGACCTGAAATAGATACAGATATTTGAGTTTTATACAGCGCCTGCCAATTATCTTTTAAAATAGGCTTGACTGTACGCCAGAGGGTGGGAAATTAAGATGCCGGATACTAAAGGAAAATTGCAGACTTGACATCTACCTGCTGTCTCCTTATTTTAATACGCTCATTCCTCCATCATTCTACCTGACCCAGAAAGACGAATCATTGCTGTTACATGCATGAAAAGCACAGCTGTTTCTTTTTTTTTGGGAAAAACAGGCCGTTAAAGGAATAACCTGGCTGATATCCCACTGGCTTCTGGGCCTTGAAGTCTTTAGAAAAGGATAATGACTCTGTACTGGCAGGGGGATTGTGAGTAGAAATATAAGGCTTCGTGGCTCAATGGTAAATGCTTTCAAACAGTCTTCATGCTGAGAAGGGTTGTCCACTTAAATGAGATTCACTCTGAAATATTCATATGTGAGCAAGTGTGAAGAAGTGAGAGAGAGACCTGACAGACAGACAGGGTTGGGGGTAAGTCGTCAAGTATTCTTCTCAGTATCTTCAGGGCACATGCTTGCAGACTTACTGCATCATCCGCCCCAATTTGGCCCCAAAAAAGGGGAATTCAGGTGAAACGTCCTGACAGCCAGTGATTAGGCCATATTTAATGCCCTCAAGAGTGAATTTAATTGACAGATTTATTGATGCGAAAAGGACCTAATTATACTGGTGTCTTTCTTCTCTCTGGGATAGAATATGCATGGAACCAGTGCGTGAAACTTGCATAAAACTTTTTGGCCCCCCACACGCACAATATAGTTTAAAAATTATCTATATTAAGGCTGCAGTTGGGGTACTGCAGTACTTTTTGGGGGGTAAAAATGAAAAAAAATCTGTTATTTTGAGCAAGTACATAACAAGGTAAATTTATAGTAATAATATATCATTTTAACTGTCAGGTCTGATTTCCTGGGAAATGTCAGTTTGGCTTCATTTGACTTCAACCTACTTAAAGAAAAGTAACATACGGGATAATTTGAGGTACATAAGAAAAATAACATACGTAAGGAAAAGTAGAGCTGAAGAGGTGAAGCCAAACTGACATATTCTGGGAATGATTTATAATTTGAGCTCTCAGCTCAAATTATAAATCATTATTGTAAGCTTGCCGTTGTAAATGAAGGTAAGATAAGGAGTTTGTATTGTCTTGTATTACTGTTTTGTGTTTGTACAATATTTTGGGAACACTTCCAAACTAGCAGTTTTAACTAGCAGAGAAAGTGATACCTACAACAACTTTTTGGTGTTTTGCAGTTGTCAAGAACAAACATTAATTTTGATGCTTCAGCTCGTTTAGAATATATGATCATTCTTGTTCTACCGCAGGAAAATGCTGGGAAATGCAGCAGCAACATCTCACACAAGCTGTCAGTGTCCAGAAGAAAGTGACATCACTGCATGATCACACTGTGGCTCAGCTGAGGTTTCAGATGGCTCAGTGTCATGAAAATTTTACATCTGAATTTTTAGGAGTGAATTTTGTTGTAGAATTTGGTTCCCATTGCAGTGAATAACTGAACTGTTGAACTCCAGTGTCTGCATTTCTTCGAAATTCACTTCAGATCTGCCATTATTAGTTAAAAAGGTACGTTTTACCATAGCTACAATTTGTTTTGTATTTTGTAGCTGGCATTCGAAGAAATTACCTCAAGACCATATTTGATCTAGACTCCTCGCATTGCTTCAGAGAATTTGGAATATGCTGCAAGTTGTATGTAATTACCTCAATTCTTATGCTTTCACAGAGTCTAATGGTTTAGGACACTACTCATATAAGCTCACCCGCTTGACTGCACAACCACTGCAGTCATATCCAAGACACAATGGATCAAGGCTAAAACATGCTAATGACTCTAATTGAAGTACTCTCTATACTAAAGTATGGTGGAGACCATTGGCTGGGCTTTAGGCAGCGTTTTGATTAGCAAAGTTGTTCCATGTCTTGAGCTACAGGTGAAGTGCCACAGGGACCAACTCTTTGAAATATCATTATGGTGATTATGATGACCGCCCATGGAGAAAATTAGTCATGTTGAACCAGAAGTAATTCAATAGTGAAAGGTGTATGTGTGTTACGTAATGGGGTTGACCCACATCACCTTGAACACAAAGAACCACACTAGTGACATAAAATCTTTTGAGTTTTATTTATGGAGTTTGGTTAAAGTTAAGATAGATGTTCATGGGCAGAATTAAATAAAGTATTCTGTTCTGTTTCATACGTTATGTCTACGAAATCGTCTTCACACATTTTATGCTTCTCAACAGCATGTTAACAAACTAAAGCTGTGATTGGTCGCTTTACATGCCATTCAAACGGTGCTAACTGGGCGGTTCTCAACCAGAATCAACTGCAGTGTTCACACCCTTTGCTGTGACAGTGGTGCTTCTGTAACTTCTGTAGTTTTCCAAGGGCATTTGTTCTTGTTCATAAACAGAGAAAAGAACAGCATCCATCTCAGGGAGATGGTGTGCTATCAGTTAACCACAGAGGATGAGCGGGTGCCTGTTCCACAGAGGAGAAAATATTGAGACACCTGGATAATGGAGGAAGGGGAAAAGAATGAGCAAATTTACAGAGGTCCCTCTCCTGCATCTGAGGCCACAGTAACCAATAAACCTCCCTCTGCTATCACAGGCAAACAGTGTTTTGTTTTCGTGGTTTATCAGGCGGACCCACACAAGCCTCCGCTACCGTAATAACAGTCCTGACAGAAACATTTGGATCTTGGTTCCTCTTGTGAGGAAAGCGGCGATGTGTGACTGCACTCAGTCAATAGTAATCCTGGAGTACGACCTCAGCACGACGCACTAATTCCAGCCTCTCGCCGTTTATCACAGGAGCTATTTCATTCAGAGAAAAGCAGCAGATAGCGAGAGATAAGTAACACTGAGTGAGTAATGTCAAAGACAATGAGGTGGAGAGGATGCACGGATGTTAATTCAGCAAACAAGCATATCTCCACACTGCAGTGCTGAAGCTCTGGATTCTCCAGGACCAGCTGGCGGAGCAGGAAGTGGAGGGAGGAAGAAAGGAAGCAAGTGGCAGAAGACTTTGCTGGAACTTTCTCAGAGGATTATGAGCTTATGAGAGGAAAATTCTCTGTTCTTGTCTGTATTAAGGCCATTTCTATGGTTTTCCGTTTGTCATATTTTGACTGAACTCAGTTCAGTGAGACTGTTTGCTGAGATGTGTTAGCATGTGTCCAATCAGTAACCAGAACCACCAAGAACTTCTTACATGGTTCAGTTTGTTTGTTTTCTGTTAAACCATTCCTGACCACAGCTAAAACCCTACAAAATTACAAAGTATGCAGAAATAGATTTTGCATCCATTAAATCGTTAACACTTCATTTTCAGTGAATTACTTGCATGCTGACTTGCATAATGTCTATAATGGAAATGTATGACTTTGCACATTTATAAATGATTTTTTATTACACTGTAAATCTCACACTGACAAAAATTATATTGTGACTCATGCTCAGCTGATCAAAGTGCTTTAATTATTACTTATTAAAGTACATTAATTGAAATAAAGCATATTCTGATGTTGCCAGATTAATCATTTTAATCTAAATTTAAATAAGCTTTTTTCTTTCCGTATTTAATTTTATTTACAATTTATTTATCTCTATATCTTATATGTTTGTATTGTATATTGTTATATTATATTTTTATTAAAATGTTTTATATTTGGGTGTTTGTGTCTTCATGATTTCTCATTTTAGCCCTGTACATATTTGGAGATTCTTTATGGAGCTCTCTTTGTACTACAATGAGAACACACAGGATCTGTGTGCTATTCTAACAGGGGGTTGATAACAGCACAATAAATACATTTATCTGCAAAGTTGACCATAGAAAAAAATTATCAAAGAAATGTTGTAGTTTGCAGCCAAAATTGTCTTAAGGCATTATAGTTCTGTAATCAATTTCACTTCACTTATGTGGTTATATGACACCTGGCTCTGCGTCATGCAGTCATTTACTGGTATCATTTTATTTAGCTGGAAATGAAACTACAAAACTGGAAGTTTAGTATGGCATGACTGCTGTGCTCTGGATTGCTTCATATGAAATAAGATGTACAACCCTATTTTGCATTTTCTGATGAAAATTAAGGTGATGCAAAACTCACTACCACAACACTAGAGTGGCCACCATATTTTGATTTATTCTGGTTTCTAGTGTGTCCTTGTGGTTGCTTATTGGCTCAGGATTCTGTGATGTTCTGGAGCATATGAGATATGACCTCCTTCAGTGTATGTCTACAGTATTTTTTAATCCAAAGACCAAATTTGTAACCCTGAAGAAAAGCAATAGCTCTCAACAAGGCACACAACTTGAAGTTTCATTTATGTCTAAATGGTGTTGGATAAGTTACATGCAAGTGTACAATAGTTAGCGCTCTGGGTTTGTTTATATGCATAACTATAAGAGCAGCAGGATTAGTGATGCTGTCCTTTGTTTGGTGGTTCTGTTATGAAGGGACATTCCAGGCAATATAGAACTTTTCACACTAAAAATACGAGCAGAAGGAAAATGGAGATTATACGCTGCTGGTGATTCGCTGTGTTGAACTAAGCTTTAGATCAAATAGACACACTCCATTAAACCCCCATGAGGGTCACTGTAAAACATTTCCATATTACAAGGAAAAGAAGGTCATTCCCTCATTCCACTGAGATTCCTCAGTTAAAGAAAAAAGAAAAACTAGACCACCTGGGGTCTTTGCTTTAGCAGACCTGGTAATGACGCAAAGACAGCTCATACGACTGTGTGAAACATGTACCGTGTGCTCTCAAGATCAACAGCTATTTAAGAACATCTTTTTTATGCACTTGAACAGGAGAGTCAAGAGGATTCTGCTTTGAATACATTAAACCCCAATACTCTTGTGAATTAGTCAAGTAGCCCACATAATCAAAACCAATAGAACGTGAGGTTTGCACTGTATCCTTCACTTTTTGTTAGGTCTTCTGCTGGGGACCTGAAATAGATCTGTTATTTCAGAGGTTACCCTTGAAATCAAGTGGTAATAAGGTCATGTTTGCGTAGCATAAAGCCCATCCTCTGTTTCTGTATGTTTCAGACCTTCCCCTCCAAATCAGTCTCTACGGCTTTACAGACAGTGAATAAAGACAAATGTTTGCCAGGAATGAGGCTCTCAAAGATGATGAGGAGCAATCTCAGTTCTCAGTGCAGCACATGCAGTAGAGTGGGCAATCGTTCACACTTACATCGAGATACCATCAGTCTCCCATTATTTTCTCTCTCCATCCATTTGGGAGGCAAATTCACGCTCCTAATGTGACTGCCCTGCTGGAGGAGGCAAAGAGAGAAGGCAGAATCAGTCAAAGGCGCTTCCAGTTGTTTGTGCTTCTGCCGTCATCCGTTGAGGACAGCGTTTGATCCATAGAAACCAGAGTCAGGCAAAATTCAGACTTAAGATTTAATTGAAAATTTTAAAATTAATGTACCAGTACTTTTAATTAATTTTGTTCATAAATGTCTTAATGATACATTTAAATAAGTTCAATAAAAATGACATTTTTACCTACTGAACATGTAATGATTTTAATGTTTTATGAACTTTTATCTAGAAAGCAGATTGAATTTATATTGCAATAAATCAATGGATACATTGTTCATGCCTCAGGCAGTGCAGTTGGGGTATTTAAATGCTTGATTGCTTTTAAAGTGAGAATGTGATTTTCACTAAATAGCTTCTTTACAAATTTAGTTTAAAAGATCTCGGGTTCTAACTAGACTTCTAGTTCTAACTATGATGGAATTGATAGAGGAGCTTTCAGAAACAACTGTTTACTGTCCTGGTGTTTTCCAGCACTGATGCATTCTGGGATGTTCAGACATGTCTCTGAGGTTGATCAGCTTTTGTGCCCACCATGCATTCTTTCAAAAGCTTCAACAGGGGTTTGTGGGGACAGTGAGAACCCTTGAACATTTCTGCAGAGAAACATCTCTGAGCAAATACAGGCTTTGAAAGCTGGTCTGAATGTTACACTGAGCACAGCTAAATATGTCAAAATGATTTTGCCTTTCCACAGTTTCCAAACTTAGCATTTAAGATGTGGACCATTTTTTAGCATTCTTCATTTCCTCTGACAGACATCTTTGAGAAAGTTGTAGAAAAACCAAGAAACTGCTAAACTGCATACCAGTTTGCTTAAGAAAACAAACACAAGGATAAATTGTTCTTTTGAATGGGTTTGTCATTAAGCTGTGATAAACCTTTAAAACACAATGGTTTGCGATGCTCAATCCCACAGCTTGTTTTCAAAGCGTTCTCTGTTCCAATGAGCTGACAGCTTTTCCCTTATCTCTATAGAACCAGCAGCTTAGCATGAAAAAGGTTTTTAGCTTACATATATTGTTAATGTTATCTGTCTCAAATTTTGGTACCTGAATTATGGACATATAAAGAACCCATAGTGTTTTGAATGTGCATTATCAAATTTTCTCTTTGTAAGATATTTAGTTATAATAGTTAATAAATAAATAAATAAATAATAAATAAAGTATACTGTGCAACCACTGTGTTGTTGGAGTTTTTCATAAGAGCATTAAAATAAAGTCCAATACCTTCATGGTCATGTAACATAGAGTTATTGGAAAATCTTTAAAAAACAAAATTCAGAGAGCAGTCATGTTGAGACACACAAGATGGTAAGATGGCAGTGTTAAAATGCAAAGGCACAGATCAAGTATCCCTCTCATACAGATGAATAATAATGCTAAGGAATACAGAGAAGAAATATTTATCATGTAATTGGCTTCTTGTAGAAACACAATCAACAGTTTCTATTGTCTAAAAAAAGACTAAAGAAATACTTTTTCTTTAAAAGTGCTTTTGTAAATCGTACCCAGAAATGAAACTGGGTTAATCTGGATTAAAGTTTATCATTAATTGTTTCATCAGCTGCATTGAGAATTCATCCTGAGGTTTCCAGCCTGAACTAAACCCTTCAGATCTGCATCAGATGTGCAGCACAATCTGATTATTAATATGCACATCATAACACAGAAAACGTGTGGAGATTTCCATAGGCTATTTCAGCAGCTGATATCACTAAGAAATTCAGCAGGGTAAATTTCGCTTGCAGATGCTTCGCGACAAGCATGAGGTCATTTACACAACATGATGTTGGTTCTAGCATGTTTTAAAACTGCCACAGGATGGAGACTAAAAATAGGTTTTTGTTATAAATAATGATGTCACGCAAATGTATTTTATGTGCTAAAATAATGGCTTTAAATAAAACATGGAAGTTGAGTAGACAATTTTTTATTGTATTTTTGGCAAATTGTGTTGTAAATTTTATTACTGTGCTGTGTTGCACAGATGAATAACAGCATATGGGTCTGAACCAACATGAGGGAGAGTAAATAATGACAGAATTTTTATTTTTGCCTGAACTGTTTCATAAGCAGACTCCTAATCTTCTGTATACTGTGCTGGAAAATACATTACTGTCAGACTTTCACAACATTCCTGATTTTAATTAGAATTCCACACCTCATTCAATATGTACAGTTTATCACAGTTAATAAGGTCCTTGATCATTCCAATGGAATCTTGAAGCTATTTAAGACGTGGGTTATAACCTCAAGTAAAAATTGTTGTTTCCATCCCTTGACACCGCGTGCAGAACATGATAATTGGGAGGGTTTGAAAGCCCATTTATGTTTGGAAATGTAAAGTGAATGAAACCAATGTCAGGAAGATGTCAGGCTTGTGTCTGCTGGTATTAAGGTAAACATCACTAATGGGCAGTAGTCCTGAAAGCCGCTGAGATCGAATCTCATCTCTGAGTTTGGAGAGATCAGTTTGGTTTTCTGTACATCAGCAGTAGTTCAAAAAAAGCCATTAAGGTGTATTTACGGATTCATGTGGGCTGGTGTGAGTGCATCACAATGGAGAAAAGAGCAGACAAACATCAATGTGTGCAGATTTTGCTCTTTGATGCAGTTTTCTTGTTTCTCTTTATGGTGTGACGCCCGTGTGAGTGAATTTAATGTAACAGTTCACACAAAATAATTTTTTGAAAAATAAAAATTATTTTATGATCTTCTGCCACTCGTGTTGTTCCAAATTTGTATGCTGTCATTTTTTATGTGGAACACAAAACATGAATCTTTATTCGGTTCTAGCAGAATTAATCTTTTGTAGAAGTGATTGACATCAGTCATACCCCAATTTAATCAACATTCACTGTGCATTTACCAGTGCATCTGAAAGACAAGAAGACATGAATAGATTATACAAATTGAAGCACAGACGTATTGGGCATTGGAAGTGAGAGCTTTACCAAGCTTGTTCTTTTTATGACAAATCTATTGAAATTAGTGGCATATCACCATTGCCCCATTTTATGATGCAATTAGTAGTTTCTTACCCTCGTTGTATCACATTTAATGGATTTTTCTACTAGCACAGAGCATTCTGAATTAATTCCCCTGGTTATCAACATACCCCAAAGATTTGTTTAATTAAATGTTTACTATAAATGACTGTGTCAATGGAAACCAATTAGTTCTGTGCTTAACAACTGTGCTCCGACTCCATAAAGGTGTTTAAAAAATAGAAGTTGCCATGGTTTATTTGTGAATATATCTGTTTTAATCTGTTTATATTTGTGCATTTTGGCAGACATTTTTACCCAAAGTGACATACAGTGCATTCAAAGTATAAATTTTTATTAGTAAGTGTGTTCCCTGGGAATCGAAACCACAACCTTTTCACAGCTAACGCAAAGCTACAGGAATGCACAGTACATTTAGAAAGATTATTTCTTTTGGAAAAAGAATATCAAATAAACATCATTTTAGGTTTCACTAGTGCAATGTTCAAATTTATTTCATTTTTAAATCATGTCTTGTTTGTGAGAGACATTAATTCTGGTAAGAACTATCGATTTTGCCATTGCCTGTATCTTAATGTAGGACAGCATCATATGTGTGCTGCCCCTCAGGAAAGTTATTAGTCACAGTACTGGCTGATAGAGTCAGCAAACTATAGGGATGATATTTTTTGCTGCACCTCATACTATGGCCACAGGCAGTTGTAGCATTTTTTACATTTTCCTTCATAACTCTCAGACTACTACCTGTCAGCTTCTGGTGTAGTAATAGACTAATAATAGACTGTAATGAGAAAGACTAGATCATAATATTGAATTTAATACAAGAATACATCATGTTATTGTAGAAGAAAATACTAATTTTATTACTTTAATACTTTTTATTATATTACTCAAAATTGTCTCATTTGTATGGCACCTACTCTTTCAGTTGTCAGGAATACTGTGTTTAAAAAAATTATAATGAATCGAAATCATTTAAATCATTTTACTAAATGATCATGTAAAAGTCTTCATTTAGTTCACCGCTAACTACTTTAATCTAGGATTCAAGATTGCCTTTTAAGATTGACATTTTCAATTCTATCATGCAATTTTCCATAATTTTCTCAGACATGTTCAAAGATTTTTTTAACATAGTTTAGTCTTAATGTTTTTTGTATATTAACCTTTGTATATTAAAATAAAATAAAAATGTACAAAAATATTATCTATTAATTATGTAATAGTGTTTGTTGTAGTTGTTTTATGAAAGAAATAAACATCTTAAAGACACGGGCAAGTGCTATAATCTCTGTAATGCTCATCTATGACCATGCTAAAGTCAAATCTTCAGCACAGGCCGCAGTAAAGAGAACTAGAGCCATATGCTGCACAGTAAATAGCAATTAGAATTTTAATTAGCTGTGCTCCCTTCTCAAACTGTTCGTTTCTCCGTGGGATATGCAAAAATGAAGGCCACGAAAATTGCTCATAAATGCTAGCTCTATGCATCCCATAATTCTCACTCATTGTGTTGTGTTTCAGGGTTTTAATGGACTTGCGGTGTCTGAGAGCTGTTCGACCAGCATCTCGCCCCCCTGGAGTGAATCTTCATTGATTTAATAGGTGCTTGGAATCGTTAGTCCGCCACACATACTGTTGACTGACCGTGACGGATTTTTCGCTTACCTGTAAATTAAGGTCAGTTGGGGAAAACGCAGGGCCGGACGGCGCTCTTCTTAAACCTAGAAAATAACTAATAAACAAAAAATTTTGGGCAATGGAACCCAAAGTGGTTCGACAAAGTGCCAATTCAACCGTGCTGCCTGAGAAACAGTTGACTGGGTTTGAGAGATGATTGCGTGGTGCTTTGAGTTCTCACCCCCGGTGTCTTTGTTTTGCTGCCATATTAAAACTCGTTCCATCACAGCTGAAGATGCATACCAAACTAAACGTGTACTGAAAGATTGAAAGGGAAATAACATGCTAATGTTCCCAAACTAGAGTTTTTGCTCTGAAACATTCTGGGCTGCTGCATAAGGTCAAATTCTACATGTTTAGGCGGGGTTTAGAAACAATTAAAAAGAAAGTCTAGTAATCACTTTTGATAATTACATTTACTTAGTCTTGCATGTTGCAAAGTCTTAGATTGTCTTTAGATTCAAAAAGACCCCGAGGTTATAGAGCTAAAACAGACTGTTTAAAATGTCTCCGTTCATTACAGCCATTCAGGAATCTTTAAATCTAAGACTTTTTAGTTTGTTTCCTGTGTGTAGCACTAATCAGCATTGAATGTCTTTATGATAAATTGCATTAAATTCAAGGTATACAGCCGCTGAAGATGCAAGAATTATGCCTAAATTTTAAAATCCAACAGATAATGCAGCTATTAATTGCTGTTCATTTTCTTTTCCCATTTTCTTATCCTCAGATAGAAACATGTCATATTACAGTAGTTAAATGTGTTGTGAATTTTACACTAGATATTACATTCTCAACTCCTTATATGCAAAACATGAAAAAAAGGATTCTTTTCTCCCCACATTCAAATTACAGAGAACATGAAATTAATTAACTACCAAGGTGATTAATTATGAGCTTCTTATTAGATTAGTGTGAAGACTGGCAAGACTGACATTTTGCACAGCTGAAACTGTGCCGTGACGTTCCTATATTAACACTTTTTGATAAAGCCAAACAACACCTGTCGTCAGACAAAACCACAAACCAATCAGCTTGCAATTACAGCAGCGAGGCCAGGAAAACAGTCTTGCAAGATAACTACCAATCTGATATGCTGCTAGCGTGGCAATAAACGTCAGTTTAGTCATTTAGGAGTAGACTTTTTCGCTAGGCAACCTCATGGAGAGCATTTAATGTTGTTAGCTTTCCATCACTTTCCACGTTTGAATTCTCTACTTCAGGCAGTTTGTGAAGGCAAAGGAAGACCCCATGATCCTGTCAGCTCTCATATAGGAGCTGGCGACAACAGCCGTACAGCGTTAAATCACTCTGTCGCGTGGTATTACTGGACGAAAGCTATCCGAGTCCTGACTGAGTCAGTCTGCTGATAAAATCACTTTCTGCAGTCACCAGATAGTCACTCTGAGACCCCTTCCAAATATGGTAGGAACGAGCAATTAATGACAGGGGTTAAAGATCATCAGCCAAAGTGATGATGTATGCTGATGTGTATCTAGCGATTGCAGCACCATAGTATAGTGCTTTACTGCGAGCACATTTCTGTTCTTATCATCTGCCATTAGCATGTTTAATCAACAAACCCGAGAGAACAAATAAAAGCGCTAAATAAATGGAAGCCAGCAAGGCGACGCAAGCCAAATGGATCTCTCTGGTTCATTTCATTTCAAAATGAATAGCAAAATCAAAGTGTAATAAACTGCTGCGTCAGAATATTTCCCTGCTGTTATTTTAATAGCCCAAAAGGAGCAAACTCTCAGTATTCAACAAGTAACAAATAGAGAGCCTCATGAAAAATTTAAACATGCCCCTCTATTAATAAAGACTGAGGGGAAGTGGCATGGGTCATTCTTGTTGCACGGCAACAAATCATAAATCTGCAACAAATCACGGCAAAAATCCTAAATCATACTCTTTATATATATTGTGACGAGTCTCTCCGGGCGAATCAGCGTCGCCCTGGCAACCGAGGCGCCGCACCTGCACCAGCTCATCACCGGCGCCTCGCGCACAGCTGG
>JAZGTJ010005151.1:17071-28413 GCA_036877575.1 Botia almorhae
TATATATATATATATATATATATATATATATGCAGAATAGGAGTACATATATAACCCATGACTTTCAAGATTTGCTTTATATCTATGACCTCAGCATTTATTTATTTATTGACTGATTTATTTCACATGCACATTGTTATATAGAAAACAGTGGAAAAAAAGAGCTTTCTGTCCTTTTATATTCTGTCCTTTCAAAATTATGCTCATTAGTATTAGTATACTGTTCATTATGGTACTTGTTTAATTGCTGTGCCAATTTAATTGTGCTTTATTAAACTGATGAGCCAGAGGGCGTTGTAGACATGACTAGTTCCCTAAATTGTAGGAACCTGGAGTTTTGGGCCCATTACAGAGGACATAACATGGTTCTCTGGCTCCAGGCCTTGAACAGAACTTATGATTATGAAAAGTGGATTGTAACAAGGAAGAAAATTGCAGTCATAAGTTTGGACAAGGTTCAACTCAATTTTAAAAAGTGAAGGTGTCCTAAATTATGTTTAGATGAACTTTTCTGTCTCCAGGGCGCCCAAGGGCCCCACAACTGGTGAGAAAATGTAATCACCAGAATATCCGAAAGTATGAAGAAATAACATGCTCAGTTTTAATTTTACATTGAATTGACTCTTACATTTTTTCACCTTTGAAAATAAGTCATTGCTCAGTCTTGATATTTTTATTTAGGCATATGATAATTCTAGTCATTGTTATGGAGAAGCAGTATCGTAAAGATAAGTTAATTATTTCAAACTAATTTTGGAAATATTTGAGAATTTAATGACAGTGACAATGACAAATTTAAGTTCAGGTGACATGGCTGCCTTATTGTATCATATGGTTCCAAGAAATTCATAGTGTCTTGGTTTATGCAAATGAAGAGCTCTAGGGACGGGCTTAATTACACTGAATGTGTTACAGTGAAGACTTCAAATGTGTTCAAAACCCATATCTGTCTGTTTGTTCTGGGTTCTGCGTTGTTTGTGAGAGGATAACAAACTCTTCAGTAAGGCAGATGGGAGGTCATTCCAACCTATCAGCTTTGATTTTTTCATAGATTTCTGACACGCTTGGCTGGAAATACAAACAATTAGGCTTCTAAAATGTGCTCGACCTAAACTGTCTGCACAATTCAAACAAGTTTTTAATTAACTGTTTTGAGAGGTCAGCATTCAGTTGTTATTTTATTTACATCCCAGGCCTCAGTGAATACACAGCGAGCTCCACTAGTCAGCTTTTGTTGAGTCGGCTGGTTTATACCCCTGGAAAGGGCACTAGGGGATGAGCACAGAGCCTCTGCATTTGTTATTCCTTAAATAATTCAACAACGCTATTCCAAGGCTTTCAGCAATCATTTCTCATGGAGCCTATTGTGACAGAATACTTTTGTAAAGGTGTGGAGCCGCATTATGATCTTACAATTACCTTGATCTTCCCAAAATGTAATTTGTTTGTTTATTGTAATGAATGAAAGTTGCTTTTAAAATCAAATGAATTTCTATAAATACATGAAATGTTTTAGTTGTATGTAAGTTCTTTGTAACTTGTCATCTGACTAAATGGTATATTATATGCATAAAAATGTATGTTTAAAAATGTATATATTTTTATTTAAATAAAATATTTATGTTATATAACATCTACAACATATAACATATATGACAGAATATTTTTATTATTACTATTATAACTTTTATCTGCACATCCATTATCCATTCGGAGAAATTAACATTGGCTCTGTTTATGGAATGCAAAATTCTGCAGGCTAAAACATATGCACATACCTTGTGAATGAGGTGTGTTTTGTTTGAGATACAAGCCCTCACTAGCAGACAAGTACGTCAGGAAGTGTTGTTCATTGTGCAGAAAAGAAGAGCTGGACTCCACATCTTGAATCCAGCAGGCTGCTCGCCTCCACTGTAAACGATTGTGTTATGACATCTAAGTGGCTGATTACCTCAGTTCAATAATGTGCTGCCACACCGCACACTTTAATCTGAGACTGATGTCATGTGCCTGTTATTGTTGCTTTCACTGTGACGAATCACCGCTTTGCTCTCTCTCCCCCTGCCGCGTAAAGAGCCATCAAATCAAAACAACACAATGTAATCACAAACATCAATCTCTCTCTCCCTGTTCCCCTCAACACAAGTGAGATGTCTTTCCTAAACAATGCTAAACCTAGTGAGCTACCTACCTAGGCAGCATTTTATGGCACCATAGGCATGTTCCAAAAATTGGCAGCAAAATTTTGTTGCTTTGATGGTTCTATTCTACTTGGAAAAGTACACTAGAACACTTCCAGGATGGTGGAAAGTCGATTTCCATCATCCTGTGTAATAGAGTTGTTGCCTATATAGAGGACTATATATGCAGTAGACAGCAAGGTAGCTCACTACATTTTTGAAACAGATCTACAGAAACGCTTTGTCACACACAGACACGCAAACACTCAAAAGCAATTCCTGGGTACTGATGCATTTATTCATTGAGGGGGTGCAACTGTATTTCAAATGGTTCCTGGTGTCCTGTAAGGGCAAGAACTCATCAGGTTTTTTTATCACCAGTTTTTAGCATCTGCTTTCCAATTGTTTATTCTGCTGAGATTCCGAAGTTTTAAAGGCCTGTTCATTACTGCCATGACATAGTTTGATCCAGTATAAATAGTTCAGTGGAAAAAAATGTTTTCAATATTTCATGAACATGGAAAAGTAGGCCTGAATATGAGCGAAACAAATGAAATCAGAGTAATGTGGATGAAGATAAAGAAAGGCCAGAGAGAGAAGAAGGGAGAGAGGAAAATGCTGGAGAAACACATGCAGACTATTTTTATTGTGGATTATTGCAGATGATCACATGACACGTACTTGTGCATGGCCAGAGCTCAATCTAATAATATTCCTCAGCTATAAAACATCTTTAAAACACTCAGATAAAAGTCCAAGATTGCTGAATAAATTCAGAGGACATTAGATCTGTGGTCTTTTGATGAAATGGAATGAGATGGTTTTGTTTTTGCTAAGGGTTAAAATGTACAATAGGCTTGAGTAACTGTTTGAAAAGTCTCTTTTACTCAGGTTTCTCTTTCATCTTTGTAATTTCATTTTTCTTGTTAGTGGCCCTTCAATATTAAAAGCTTGTTGATTGAGGGGCTGATCTCATGAATAACATAACTGGTGTAACTGAAAAGACATAATGCTGTTCTAAAGAGAACAGTTCAATGACGACAGTAAGGAGACTCTATGGGCATAAGCCTATTAAAGAAATGTCTTTAGGAGCTCAGAGTGGATAAAGCAAAGCGCGTCCCAGCTAATGTCTGCGGTATTATGACTGATGACACATCTGCAGTTAAAAGTGCCATTTACATTGTGGTCTGATTATTGTTCTGGACTGAAGGAGAAATAAAGGCAGAATAATTGAGGTGAGTGAGATGAAAGCCTTTCTTCCTCTTTTAAAGTGCCAATGATTTTCAGTGCGATTTCCAAGCTAATTTAATTCTGTTTATTGCACTTAAAGGCTTGTGTTATTCCCCACACCGACTACTGACACAAAGTGTGGCTTTTATTTCCAGCCTGTCTGTTTCATTAAGAGACACTGAAACACTCCCTTATATAAGATAATTGCATTTTCCGGTTTCTCCTCCCCTGACATCACTTATCTGTAGATTGGTAACCATAAGCACAAACTTCCATAGGCCCTATAAGTCAATGCCTCTCAATTGGTTTCGCTTTGGCCTGTTTTAGTCATGTCCTAGTGTAAATTAAAGGTTATAAGGTGTCATGGGCAATTTTTTCAGAAAACAATCAGTTTTGTCAATATTTAATATCTGTAAACCTTGATAAGATTTCTGCTTAGGCAGCATACAGTGGAAGATACAAACATCAGTTTATGTTAAATAACCAAAACAACAATATGCGTCAGCTGTCTTATCAGCATAGAAACAGCTCTGCTTGTTTAAGATACTGTAGTAAATCAGGCTGCTGAATTACCGACTCAGACCCTTCAATTACTGTTGATGACTACACAGCCGCTGGGGTAGATGGGACTTATAACAGTGGTTGAATGGTGATCAACAGCGCATAACCACATTTAAATTCTGTTGGCTTGGGTTGAAGCCCATTAGGAGATAAAACCGTCCATTTATATTGAAAGACTGCCATCTGCTGGGCTTTAATGCTATTACACTACGATGTGCCAATAAAAGAAAATTATATTATTCCCTCAGTAGGGCACTAATGCACAATCAATTTATTTATTAAAGTTTGAGATTTATTTGGGTGGAAATCAACCTAACATGACCCAGACCGAGCAAAAGACGGTTTCCAAAACATATATACATATATATATATATTTATAATCCCCTAGCTGTATCAAATTTTAATGATAAAAATATGTATTTATCATGTATAAACATAACTCATTCTTCTAAATAACATGCAGGAATACTAGAGCAACACTTTTGTCTTTATGCAATTGCTGCTGGCAAGTGTCTGATTTATAAATAATCAATTAATAAATTACATATTAAAAATTAATTAAGTGGTAGAGAAGCGCTCATTTGTTGTTTAAATCACTGCCTGTTTATTTTAGTTCTTATTTTCAGTGAAGTATGATGGCTTTATGCTGCTGTATGAATGGCTGATGGTAATGACTATTGCTGGGCGTGTGTTGATATTCACTCTAATTCCTGTGCTGCTCTCTGTACAACATTGATTTACAGGCATCTGTCATATCCACATGAGTCTTGGAAACAGACAAATTATTCATTTTGGTTTTAGTTAGTAAGCTATATTTATGTCCTGTTTAATAGACTGAAAAGACCCATTTTTTTAATTTTCACAACTTACATACTTTTTTGTATTTAGGGCATATGGCGTCAATGAAAAATTGGCTTTACTGTAATTTGGTCATTTTTATGAGGTTTAAACCATAGGTCAATACGAGAGAGTGGCTATTGTTAAAAGCTGAAAAATGAACAGGCTTCATATTGTCAACATTTGATGTCAATTCACAGGACCTTGAAACAAATGTTTGAAAACACAAAAACACCTAGACATACTTATATACGCGCGCATGTGTGTGTGTGTGTGTGTGTGTGTTCAACACAAATATAGTATATCCAATATAGTGGCTCCTCCATGTGGTGAACCTAAAGTACAGTGTCATCCAGTCTTTAAAGTAAATCTTCCAGCCTTTACCTAAAGTAAAACTCTTTAAACACACATTAACCTTTTTGTGACAACATTCAACATTTTGTGACAGTTGGTCATGCTGTCACAATATAACCTGGAACCCGACAATAAAACAGCTTAATAGGCTTTTCAGATTTAAACTTACCCCTGACAACCTCCACACATATGTGACAACTAGCCCCTGTCTTCTTTTATATACCATTTTTAAATGTATATCATTTTATATATATTCAGATTTTTGAAAACAGTTGCACAATTGCTTTATTCCTCTGGAAGATACTTCAGGTAGGCACAGCTCTGTGTACACACTTTGATTTCACCTGTCAATCTTTTTGCACTTTATTTAGGCAACATGAACCACGCAGTACAGAAGAAGAAAAAGAGCAAAACTATATACACAGAAAAAGAGTGCCAGGGGAGAATGACAGTAAACTTGCATTTATAAATGTGAAATTCGGTTAAAAGCAGCCTATTAAATAAAAGCACTCATTTTTAAACTTTAGACACTTACACTTTTTCATAAAAGATAGATTTCAACACTCAAAAATTCCACATTCACATTTAAATAATTTCATTAATATGTTTCTGTACCTTACTCCAGAATGTCACCTGACATTAATACTACAATACATACAAACATGGGCGTTTGATATTTGCGTCACTCTCTCTGCGCAAACCCCCGCGCAGCGATGACGCGCCGGGCGCACGGCTCGCTCGATTAAATGACGTCACTGTGTCATGTCGACGGGTAACGTGCGCCATCTTGAATCGAAACAAAATCACGGGCAGATCCCGCGCGTCTCCGTTCGCTTTCATCCTGCGCTCGTTCACGTTGCACGCCTGCGACCGCCAGGTTGAACCGAAGGACACGCCGTGCTGAAGGTTCGAGGCCAAGACAGAGGCGATGATGGCAGGTAAACGGGCTGCGCAGGGTGGTTTTGTGTTGGTAGGCGGGGGCGCAGCAGCAGCGGTGCGGCCTAAACATCAAACCAGACACTGAGGCAAAGCCTCATCTGCTGGTTTATTTTAGTATGCATGCTCGTATGTGGTTGATGGATGGTGAAAAGACTTCAGGGGGTAGTTTCGAGCATACATTTAAATGCATTTGTGTTGTGAGTCTTCTGGTTAATTTTAGTATGCATGCTCGTATGTGGTTGATGGCTGGTGATGTGACACGGGGAGGCTTATACAAGAATGCATTTCAATGCATTTGTGTGTTAATTTGTTGCAGGGGTTGGTGGAGGCAATGATTTTCAGTGGTGCTTTTCACAGGTGAAAGGAGCCATTGACGAAGATGTTGCAGAAGGTAAGTGATGGTTTGCCTCGTTTTTGTAGACCCCTGGGTGAGTGTGCAGGTGTGGTGATGTTGTTAGAAGACAAATGTATAGAGAATATATAGGTATATGTAATCAGTATACATGTGGCAAGTACCCACCCCTTTATAGGAATGTATACATTAATCTCAGAGATGCTTCAATGTTGTTTTTATGGTGGTAGATAGATAGTTACACATCTTTTACAGTATGAAAATGTACAGTCTTTATTTTCTGAGAAAATAGACCAAAAGTGTTAATGACTGGTGTTGGCACTCACAGGCATGTACACACATTTTTTTATAGAAATGAATTAGTACCACCTGCTTTTTACTAGCAATAGAAGGTAGCAAATTGTGTTTCGTGCTTGTGATATATGCTGAAGTCCTTCTGTATGTCCCACCTAAACTTTCTGTTCGTCCCACCTAAACTTTCTGTTCCAAAGGAAATGCAGTTTAGAAGTCAATTGTAGAGTTTAAAAGCAGCTAGGTGAAATCATTTTAGCAGCCTTCAGTACATCATGCATTGTAGTGGAAGAAAATGAAAAGTATCTGACAAGTTGAATGTGGATGGATTGGGCTGATGTTGGGGGTTAGTGAGAATGCTTGCTAGATTCTGAGGCTTCTGTAGGGAAGCACATCCTGTCTTTGAAAGAGCGGAAAGCATGTCCGACGGGTCCGACCAGCTCACTTCATCCGTGTGTCTTGTCCAAGGATGATCTCCATCCTGAGATCTGAGCCTGACAGTTACAGAATGTTTATTTAATGCATAATTAAATGTACATTTCATAAAGCAAGTTAAGATTTGCGTCCAGATTTGTTTACTGCCTATGAGTGATGAGATTTTAGTTTATAATTTGTGGGAGAGACTCAACGTGTATGTTTATTTGCATATTTATATTGTGTATTATGTTTTATAAAAAAATTTAACTTATGAAGGCTAGGCTGTTTGTTTCTTATGTAGTGTAGGCATGATAAAGTGTGTGAAAAGTTAGCAGCACTTTTGCTAAACTTTTTGTCTGATCTGTGTGAGACACTTGTGTCATTCTTGTATCAAGACAGTGTCAGTTTCCCTCGTATTTTATTTGGTGGTGTTTTTCATTCAGAGATGTCTTTAATAAAGGTTGATAAAACAAAAGTTTTATTTGTATGCTAATGGTTTGTTGTTGATTGTATGACCTCCAGACTTCCGCTTTTTCCCTCTGTGGAAGATAAAACAGATTTCTAGCAACAGACACATGTGGACTTGTGTAATATCATCCAGGCACAGTGACCCTTATGTGAAAGAAGGTTATTTAGAGAGCACTGTGTTGCAAGTCAGTGTGTGATTGCTTTGATCATAATCTTTCATCTAATTCTGTGTGGTTGGCAGTTTTTTAAGTCAAAATAAAGAGATGCTCAATTGTTTAAAAAAAAAAGTGGGGGTATAAAACTTTTTAAAATTTAAATATAAAGTATGTCTTATTTTAGTATGCCATCAAGACTTGTGTTGTAGATCTTGTACAGTGTTGTGAAAATACTGTTCATTTTTAGCAGAAGCTTCAGGCAGTGTTGGTATGGGATGCATACGTACGTAGGCAATTGAATGTGGTGTGACTTCTTGTCCTCATCATTATAAACCGCTCAGAGGTATTCACTGGCTACCAGCCAAGATCTTTTTTAAGTAAAAGTGTTTCCTAGTTGTAAAGGTTTCCAGTTTCATTTAAATACATTTTGTCTTGATAAACCAAGAACTGGAAGTAGAGGATTAGTCGTGAATCATGATCTTATAATCGTTGCTTGAAGTTATTGTTATTATACTGTTGGTTCTGTGCAACATGGATTGTCATATGCAGTAAAACATGAATCATGGAAGCATGTGGAAGTGGAATAAATGTGCAAAACCGTATTCAAAATGAATCTAGATTGTTTGTTGATTTGACACGTAACCATAAGTAATCTGTCTATGCTGTGATTTAGCATGCCTGAAGTGTTTAATATAGAATTGTTTGTAGCAATATAATAAATAGCTAATAACATGAAATGTTGCCAAGCAGATTGAAATGTTAATAATAATAAAGGTTTGTTTTCAGCACTAGTTTTCCCTACAGTTCCCTACAGGAACAGTTACAATAGTTACATGACCTTGTCGTCACAGTCCTGCTGTTTTTTATACATACAGAAAAACTTTGAATGTATAGAATGTATAATGTAACATTCAATGTAGCCCAAACCTAGTTGTATGTGTGCTGCAGCTTTGCCTCTGAATGACATTTATTCTAACAGGAAGTGAGCAAAGTTAGAACATATTTTGCACGATTAAGTTGTATGAATGAATCTCAGCTGAAGTTTGTTTGTATGAGATCTCTTAAGGAGGGTCAGTGTTGGGCACTGAAGGGTTTTTTCCTCATCTTACCTGACCATCAGTTGCAGAGCAGCCTTTTACTCTCCTGAAGGCGAGCTAGCAGCATACATATAGCATCTTCTGCCCAGCTCTTAAATCTTCCACTGCTGTCTTGTGTGTGCTGCTAACACCCTCAGTCTGGAACCGTGCTATAATGGCCTCTCTCTGCCTTTCAGGATGGGTACGTGCGCAATTTTCCATCCGACTCTTACAGTGAGGTCTCTGGTTGTTTTTCAGCTTTTCCAGGTCATGCTTGCTCTGCATTACCTCGTGCGAAGAGACTCCCTGGTGGTCATCTGATGTTGTGCTGTTAATGTATGATGCTCAGATTTTATCTCAGTCCGTAAGGTGCTGATGTAATCGTGGCTGTAAGTTGAGGGGGATGTCCGACTGGATGTTTAAAGCTTTGGGACAAATTGTTAATAGTTGCTTAGGTGTCTTTATTCTGGGTGGGTGTCATTTGTGATGTACCTGTCTGTCCCTGATGCTGATGTTGTTGTTTGTGTACTGTACTGTAGTGTTTCCTGAGCTCTTTTGCAGTTTGTTGTTTTTCTTTGGAGATAAACACACAGCACAAGATTAAGGATCAGGATACAGAATTGATTAAAGGGTGCATGTTTAGCTAACAAGAAAAGAAATACTTAATAAAACTTTATTTTTGTTAAGACTAGACTTTTTTGCCATGCATTTGTATTTGTTTATGACAATTATTGCATTTCTTCTCCAGATTCTTATTATTATAATATGTAAAGAGGTTTAAGTATTGTTTTGTAATTCAATGTAAAACGTCCATGTACAAATACTTCACAAAAACTTTATTTTTGTCCTGTTAGGGAGAATTGGCCCAAGACTTTAACATGCAGGTCATGTCACGGGAATCTAAGAAAACAAAACGCTACTACATCTGCATAAGTGCCCTTCTGCTCTAATAACAATGAGATTTGTTTGTTTTTTGCATTATTGAGAGGGAATTGCGTGTAACTGTCATGAAAATGTCACAATGCAAACAGTCTGCATGATATTATAATTAGTTATTACTTAAAGTAAAATAGTTTCTTATTTCTGTCTTTGATTTGAGTAAAATATGACCTGCACATACTCGTGCAGGTTTCATGAGATTCACCAACTAATGCTCCAGTCATCCCATTACTTTCTGTCATTTAGATGTGACTGGAGATTGATTCATCACACACGCACATTGAGTTTCTGTTGGCTTTTATATTCTAACTAATGGGTTTTTTTGCCTTCATCTCTTTTTGATGTCTTGTGGAAAATTTTCTGCCTCTCTCAGGAGATTTGTTTATAAGCTCTAGGGACCGTCTCCATTTTATAAAGAGTATATAAGATGCTGAGCTATAATAGAAAGTGATGAGAAAATGTACATGATGACGTCATTAAGATAAAAGTCTGGATTCTTAAAAAACAGTTCACTTATAACTAAACTTGTCACTTCATTATCTTTGTAAGGTTACAATGAGTATTAAGCTCCTGATGGGTCAAACAGCAGCATTAAAGTACCCTATATCTGTGAGATCTAAGAGACTGGGAATAAAGTACTGCAAGCATTTTTGGATTCTGACTGTGCCTATTTACTTTCATTGTAATTCTGTTTCCACCGGGGCAAATCAGAATCAAATTACCTTGCATGTTGTCCTCAAAGGGCTGTGATGTAGCATATGACTGTAAACACAGTCTTTTGCAGGTCCTATGACAACATTATTGCAGCTCTGTAAGATTGTAGTTCAGATTTTTTTCAAATTAATCAGTGTTAATTTTTGGGTAGTCAATGCTGCTTATCTTGTTTATCAAGAGTCACTTTTATAACCTTGATTTGTAATCGAATTAAGAGCCTTTGAATTATTTGAATTATCAGTACAGCAACTATGTACAAGCACAGACACAACATTTTTCTCAACATTTCTCCTCGCAGTGCCATGTGAAATCAAAAAGCTTTATGATGTCACCTACTGCTGATTTGGAGGTGTTGGCGGTAGGCTAAATGAAGGCCAGGCCTGTGTGTGTCACCCTGCCTGTAATGAGCTAATTGTTCAGTTTCGGAACAGTGTTTGTGTGTCCTGGTGTCCTTGCCTCTGAGCAAGAGATCAGAAGGGTGGAGAAAAAAAGTGAACCACACAAACAGATTTGTTTTGTAGCGTCAGAGTTTCAGGGTAAAATATCAGCAGTTTAACATGTATGAGACCAAACAGTTATCTTTCCTGATGCATTTTCCTTTGGAACAGGAAGTTGTGGTGGGTTATATATTAAAATTACAGCTTTATTTTTATGACATGGTATTGCTGGGCTTAAGGGATAAATAACATTATTCAAATGACATTTTCGCAAGCCATTTTACTTTTGTATGATTGCTTTAGAAAGGTTAGTCATAAGTTATAAGCACTGTTCTTTTCTTTGTGACTTCAGCTGAAAAGCATTTTGAGGCCTAAGTTATGTTTGTGTGACA
>JAZGTJ010005152.1:0-28412 GCA_036877575.1 Botia almorhae
GTGTGTGTGTCTGTGTGTGTCTGTCTGTCTGTCATCGTATGGTTCAGTGCATGTGAACAGCAGGGAGTGTGTGTGTGTGTGTGTGTGTGTGTGTCTGTCTGTCATCGTATGGTTCAGTGCATGTGAACAGCAGGGAGTGTGTGTGTCTGTGTGTGTGTGTGTCTGTCATCGAAGCCATTTGCTTTTGCCTGGAACAAGTGCTGTTCTAGTAATGGCTGCCTGTTTGTTTTTGCTCTGTCTCTCTCTCTTTTAAATGGCAGGATTACTATAAATCGGGGATAATCTGCTGTCCTGATGGAATACTGAGAGAGCTGAGAGAGGCGTGTGACCACCACTGCATCACCTTCCAGTACAGCACCATAAAGAGCAGAGACCTCAGTGAGTATTCACATCACAAACACACTGAACGCATTAGCCTGTTTGTGCTGGAAAAATACACCGATCGCCACGGCGACAGGAGAACCGACCATATTCCCAGTGTTTGGGATGTCTGAGCGCAGCAGACGCGGGAACATAAAAGTAGGTCAGTGGCGTATCTGCGCAGATGTGGGTCACTATATTAAAGAATATGTGCTCTGTTCTCTGTAAATTGAACTGTGTCGCTGAATGGTTCACTGGTTCAATGACTCATAAAGAATCTGTTTGAATAACCCTGCAGGTGCACTGATGCACGAGCTGTCCAATGACGGAGCCCGGAGGCAGTTTGAGTTCTATCTGGAGAAGATGGTGCTGCCGGTGATGGTGGCCAGCGCTCAGAGCGGAGAGAGAGAGTGTCACGTGGTGGTGCTGACAGACGATGACGTTGTGGACTGGGATGAAGAGTATCCGCCACAGATGGGAGAGGAGTACTCACAGAGTCAGTTCAGTTCTCCTGTAGCACCCGAATTACAGTCCAGTGTGTTAGTCACAGCCCCACTGCATTGTGGGTAATTCTTCTCTAATGGCTTTCTGTCTGTTTGTGTAATGCAGTTATTTACAGCACAAAACTCTACCGCTTCTTCAAATACATTGAAAACCGAGACGTGGCCAAATCAGTTCTGAAGGAGAGAGGACTGAAGAAAATCAGGTTAGGCATTGAAGGTGAGAGAAGAAGAAACAGCATGTGGAGGAAATTCAGTTAACACAGTTACAGTCTGACGTCTGTTCTTCAAATGCTCTTAACATACAGTCACACTTCTGATGTATGAATATCAGTGTATTAAAATACCATTTCAAAGACAGCACCAGTACACAGAGATAAGTTTGTTCTGTGAGAATGACCTTGAAACCTGTTAGTTAAACAAGGGTTAATGTACAGTCAGCTGGTCATGATTGCAAGATTTACCCCCTCCACTTGCTTAAACACATTATCTAGTGTGATGCACGTGTGTATGTAGCTTTATACAGCATAATAAGTCAGTTACTGGTGCCGACCTTCCTGTTAACATCATGCTCATGTTTGTGCTCAGCATATCCAACCTACAAAGAGAAAGTAAAGAGGCGACCCGGCGGTCGTCCTGAGGTCATATATAACTACGTCCAGAGGCCCTTCATCCGCATGTCCTGGGAGAAGGAAGAAGGCAAAAGCCGACACGTGGACTTTCAGTTTGTGAAAAGCAAGTCGATCACCAACCTGGCGGCAGCCGCTGCAGACATTCCCCAAGACCAGCTGGTGGTCATGCACCCCGGGCCTCAGGTGGACGAACTGGACGTCCTATCCAACCACCACCCCCAGCCCCGCCCCCAGTATGATCCTGATCTAGATGCCTCGTCACTAGCGATCTGAGACCACCCCCTGCCCAGCCCCGCCCTCCAGCACACGACTCACCACTCCAGCACTGCTGAGGTGGGTCAGCCAAGTCCTGCTGCCAAGACCGCATTGCCTTTCTTCAAGTCATCTCCTGCCTTACAAGTGTCAAACTTTCCCCTGTAGATCACAACCAAATGAGTTTTTGATTTAAAACCTGAAGCACATGAATGAAACTCAGTTTGGCTAAGCTCACTGTTTGTGTGTGTGGTGTTGTGCAGCAGTTACACTGGGCAATAAAAGGAGCACAACTCATCACCGTATCTCCACTGCAAGGACAGATCGTGACGGCTAGAACGGTTCTGTTGTAATTATGACACTGTTCCATTGTGTGTGTGAATGCAGTGCAGTGCCTGTGTGATGTATGGGGACTGAGTGAGTTTAACTACTGATGTGATGTCATTCTTTTATCATACTTTTTATTTTATTGTTATTTGTAGACGCAGACACGTTCCTCTTGTGTTAAATGTTATTGTAATAAACGTTTAATGCATTCAGTTGAATTAGCTGATATTTAAATGTCATGTAAATTGTGACATTTTGTGATATTCACATTTGCATATAAATGTCCAGTGTGTTTTTTGCTTTGTAAGCTAATTAAAAACGGAAAACTATATTTAGGATGCTGAAATCTTGCATTTGATCTTTTAAAGTAATTCCCAACAGCTCTGATGGAGCTCATTATCCAGAACTCAATAACTGCTTTTATTAAGTTCCTGTAACAGGCATCTGATCTCCTCAGATTCCACCACTGGATAGCAACATTGGTCTGTAATAGTTCTGCTCAATCAAAGCCTGAGAAACACATCAGCTAAACCATACACAAGAACCTGCGTCCATCACTGAGATAATACAGCGTTTAATCTACAACATGTCTCATAGAATCAGCTGTGACGGTATTTTTATTATTAAAATCACTCTTAAGAGAGTTCAGTAACCACAAAACACAAACCTTAAGACAATTTTTTTATTTTAAAAATAGCCACTGCTGATACAATACACTTACCATATATATTCTGCATAAAGAATTCTTACATAATAGAATTACAATTTTAGTTACAATCTGCATATAGAATATTTAACATTTAAACAATGTTTGTAGTGTAAAAACATTTGAACACAAACAAAACATTTTATATATGTATATAAAGAGATCCAGGTTTGTTGATGGTACCACATGGATAATACCGGTCGATATCTACAGAGAAACAGGCAGGTCAGATTGTTTGTGTGAGATGAGTGTGAGTTTTCATAGATAAATGGAACGGAACCATTTGTGTGCTTAGAATGACAAGTCTCATATCTAATGCCAGCAGCCTTGTTAGTCCTCCACATGCTACAGCACATCAGCTGTGATTGGATTGGCTGTGACCTGTGGTAAGACTTAGTTAGCCTAGGACCCAATACGCATCCTTGCGGGACTCCGCTGTGGTTTCACAAAGGCCAAGGCAGGTCACTGAAATCTACAGGTCCACCCAGGCCAGCGTCAGCTTCTAGAAGGCTCATGATGACGGCCATGGCTGCCTCATCATTGCTGGGGCTGCTGGATCCTGGTTCTTCCATGAGGTCAATACTAAGATGAGAGTTATCACCTGCAGCAGGAAAGTGATTGTACAGAGTGTATTACATATGGGAATATTACATGTGTGAATTACAGTACCATGTTTCGCTCTACTGTGTACTCACTCATTAAAGAATTATTTGAATATGGGTATCCTATTGAATCTGGCCCAGGCACAATTCCTGCTGAGGGCAGATCTGGAGTTCCTCCGTTCTGAATCTATGCAGAAGAAACGAACATCTTGATGTTATTCCGTAGTCTAATTGGGTAAAATGTGTGTGGTTTATGAAGATGCTGTCTTACCTTCTTGCCTCCAGGAGAGCAGGTGTCAGGTGGAGGAGTGGCGGTGATGTTCAGAGGACTGGAGCCACAGCTGGAGGGGGAGGAGCCTCTGATCCTGAGGAAGGACATGCGATGTTAGAATGCTGCTTTAACTTTATTTGACCACAACCTAAATGTGCTGCTTCTCGTACCTCTGAATCTCCATCACTTCCTCTGCGATCATGCGGCCGATCTTCCCTGCACCTGCTCGAGTCCCTCCTGGAATACCAGGAACAGTCTGAAGAGCACGCTTCCCTCCACCTGTTACACACACACACGCCATTAAGATGACGCTGCACAAATCAAGATATTCTCTGCAGAGTCAGCAGAATATCAGAAGAACATTAGAAGATGTCTGAAGAGCTGTGATCTCACCGTCTCCTGATGGTACAACACTGTCCATGCTTTGAGGGGAGGAAGTGGAGTGTGAAAAAGCAGCGTCTGTTCCCTCCAGCATACTGAAAAAACACTGAAGATCACCATTCTGTATCACATTTAAAACACATTTGCATTTCACTGTCTGTGACCTTTTTATATTTAGTGGGAAATACTGCAGGCGGGACTTGAGTTCATCCACTGGGATTTGATTGGTTTGTGCATTCTGCGCTACAATATTATTGGTTAATATCAATATTATTGATTTTCCCCACACAGCTTTGCTTACTTCAGCAGAGGCAAGTTTATTATTATTATTATTATTATTATTACGTTTATTTATTTATTTTGAATTAAAAATAAAAGCACTCTTCAGATCTGTATTGTGATGTGACGGGAGACTTACGAGACCACAGTGTTTGTAGACACTATATATTCCACCTCTTTGGTCCAGGGGTTCATGAAGCTGAACCATCTGCTTCTCAGAGTGATGAAGGAACCGTCTTTTATCTTGAACTTGTAACAGTTTGTGTTGATTTTTTCTCTCATCTGTAGCACTAAAGTAAGAATTTATTACAAATCTACTGTTAGTACTATTATTAAGAAGTACTGCAGAAGAAAGTATAAATACAATATTGAATGAGATTTGATCTTTATTGACACGCATGATATAACAAATACTGATTCTCAGGAATGAACGAATTCTAAAAACAGCTGTAATGAGAAAGAGTTCAATGAGGAAAGTGATGAGGAAAGAAACCTTGTCTGTGACACTCAGCGAGGTGGCCGATATCATCCTGATGAAAATACTCATAAAACGACGTTCCTAAAAGCTCCTGTGGCAGGTATGCCAGGATGGCCGTCGCCCTAGAAACAGTCAGAAATCACATTTACAGACTCAGTATTTATGTACACCTGAGTTACTGGATCTGTGATGTTGCTTCCAGGCATTTTTTGGGGACCATCAGTCTCACAAATGCACAGAAATATACAATCTTCTGAGATTATCATTAAGCTTCTGGATAAAGCCTCATGAACAGACACATTTAACTGATGCAGTGAGCTTTTATTCTCACCTCTGGTCAACGAACACAAACTTGCCGTCGATGGCGTGGCGGGAGACGTATTCAGTGGGTTTTACACGGATGTCACACGTTGGCTGGGGGACGATATGCGGATGCAGGCGGCCGATGGCCACAAGACAGCTGAGGTTACAGCCCTCGTTATCCGGTTCATTATCCTCATCCAAACCCATCTTTGTGGGCGGCCAACTTTTCAGATAGCCGGTACTGTGAATGGTGCAGAAACTCTTGCGATCTGCTGCACAGAATTTTAAAAAATGACACACTGTATATTCAATTAAACACATTTTACATACTGGCTGTTCAAGGACTCAATTGCTAGTTACATTAAAATAGCACAAACAGTATGTCATGTATTTAAACCCCATGCAAACTGAAATGAGATTTACCTTTCTTTTTGGAGCAGGTGGAGGGGAAGTCTTTGTCCTCCATTTTGACAGAGGGACGGTTGCACTTCATTCTGCAGAAGAAGGAGCGACGGGCCCCTGAACACAGTCTGGAGGGGCCTGGGGTGATGTCAGTCTTCACTGGAAGACCAGCTTTAAATGAAAACACATTAACACATGAATCAAAACACGCCTGATGTGTATGTGTATAAAATCACTGCTGATCTTTACTGATGCTGTGGAACCTAAACATTTCAATCAGTAAAATCTGACAATGAAACCAGCTGACATTGACTGTCTACAGACTGTTGATTAGTGTGTTCTGTAATTATTTCACTGGGATAAAATAAAAACAGTGTCAATGGTGTTTATTTGACTAGCTGATACTATAAAAACAATAAATAAATGGAAAGCAGTTACTTTTGGCATCAATGAGTCGCTCTCGTGGGGCTGTATCTGATGACGACAGCTGCTCCTTTACTTTGGCAATGTCTTTCGGATGCAGGTAGTCAAACAAACTCTGACCAATCAGATCATTCTGATTTAAAACACAACAGCTGTCAGAATCTCCAAATAGAGCACAGTGACATCATGAAGATCATTGTATTAAAACACACCTGAGTGTAATTGAGAATTTTATAAACCGATTCGGAGACAAAGAGAATCTTTCCACGATCACAACCAACTACAAACAGAAAACCATCAGCTGCCTGCAGAAAAAAAGACAAAAATAAAGTTTTAAAACAAATCTGGATGTTTATGAAAAGTCTTGGATTATTTTACACACCCTCAAAATTAAGTGCTTCAGTTCGTCGTCCGACAAGAAGGCCGGTTTATAGTTTGCTTCTGTGTATGGGTTAGCAGCCCCTGTAAGACAGAGAAAATGAAGTAACATTCACTCAGGAATATGTTAAGGTTTAGTGCTGTGGTAGAAAGCTCTCACCTCTTAATGTCTTCATATGCTGGACAGCCATGCGAAGAACTGTGAGTTTGTCCAGCTTGCGTGACATGGCGTTGCAGGTGGGAACTAATGATGCTAGCTCATCAATAAAACTGTTCATTTTATCCCTGCGTCTCTTCTCTATCTGACTGTGAGCTTCCCTAGACAATGATGAAATCACTTCTGATGATTAGCACTGCATCTTATTTCAGTGTATGACATGCTAGCAGCTCATCTTTACAGACTCACCTGGCGTTTTTGATCCGGCCCTGCTGCTCATCTCTGCATTCAACACAAAAGATTTCTGTATTAATAAACTGATCATTCAGCGTGTTTTCCTGTCTGTAAACTGTACCGTGTGTGTGTGACGACACGTAACACACGTGTGTTTACCTTCCGAGTGTCTTGTCTTTATCTGTGTCCATGCTGTCACTGTAAAAGAGGACATTACCGAGGTCAATGAAGTTTAACATCTTATGACAAACATGAACACAGTGACACAGTCGTTAAAGTTAATGATTATTATCATGATAATGGATTGTTAATCTCTGTAGCGTAAACAAACATTGGTCAAAGTGTACTTACTCATAAGAAAAGCCATCAATTCTGTAAGAAAAGAAATTACATCAAAATCTGCCAAGACATGAAACACAACAGTAATCATGCTTCTACTTAATACACATATGTAATGCAAAGTTGGAATCAGAAACACCCCCAGCACAGTTCTGTTGATAATTATAACTATATATCATTTGAATAATGGTATATATTATTGAAGGAATGTTACAGGTGGGAAGAGCTGTGATGACTTACTGGTATTCTGCAGTACTGGTCTTTCTCTTGCGATTGAAGTCCAGCCCAGAGCTGCCAACAGAACTGCTGATGAGTTCTGCTGAGCTCTGACACATGAACTCACTCATCGTGGAGGAAATGTCCATTCTCTGGTCTGCCATTAGATCATCTGAGGAGCGAGGAGAACACACTCAGCACAGATTCACTCAGCAGTCGTGTGAATGTCCCTCTACCTGCCACACAATCCTGTGGAGGAAACAAAACCAGATGCTGTGACATCAAACACTTCAGTGTTCAGTGGTTTCAGTGTTTATGTTGTTGTATACACCGTTATATTGTAACTAGTTAGTATTTCTCACAGAGAAATCATTTGAAGTGTTGATCAACATTCATAAGCCAAATATCAAGAAGACTTGAGGATGATCCACCACCAGAACACCCTAACAGCCCCCTCTACAAACACCTTAACAACTGCACAGCAGAGCCCTGGCGACCACACGGAACACCTTAGCAACTGCACAGCAGAGCCCTGGCGACCACTCAGAACACCTTAGCAACTGCACAGCAGAGCCCTGGCGACCACTCTGAACACCTTAACAACTGCACAGCAGAGCCCTGGCGACCACTCTGAACACCTTAACAACTGCACAGCAGAGCCCTGGCGACCACTCAGAACACCTTAACAACTGCACAGCAGAGCCCTGGCGACCACTCAGAACACCTTAACAACTGCACAGCAGAGCCCTGGCAACCACTCAGAACACCTTAACAACTGCACAGCAGAGCCCTGGCGACCACACGGAACATCTTAGGACATTTTCCATGATTTAGGCTCTCTTAAACACAACTAACCATACGCCACATTCCTCCTAGCAAAGAGGCAGTTATTAAGATTATAATGTAACTGCCACTGAGAACTAATCTGTTCACCACAAGCTCAGCTATCTCATCATCAACAAACTAAAGAAATCTCCCACACCTCCACAAACAGTCACATGCACAAGCAGACATGCGTGAGCTCCATAACTGACCTGCGCTGGTTGCCAGGAAACTCTTAGAAAAACGCGATCTAGGCCAAATTTAGATTAGAGAAGCACAACCAGCAGAAAACAAGACCCAGTTTCTTCCAACGTCAATGAGATGGGAGTCCTCTGCAGAACTTGTGTGTCGCAGACCTTTTAATCACGCGTGTTGAGATACAATGTTACTTTTTACAGTGTATCTGTTAATTTTACATGTTTACACCATGTGATTTTATCTTTAGATGGAGTGTACAGATGCACAGCTGACAAACAACCATCACTGCACACATCTCTGAAGAATCTGTGCATGAGCGCATGGGCTTGCCCTCACTCAACTGCCAAAGAGAATAAAACATCACACAAAGACACAATCAAAAGAGGACAAATGTGACAATGAACAGTGGACAAAAAAACAAAGTAGTCAGATTTAATGATTACATCTGATATTACTCATCCTGATAACTGCCAGACAACACAGATGAGCTTGTGTCACTGACAGACAATGAATGATGTCATAAGAATCTGTGCAGAAGCATTTTTGTGATTGAAAAGCAGAAGGTCCAGAGGTGACCACAGGAGACACAAACCCCTCGTTTGTGAATCAGGATACACCTCACAAGTGTTTAGCACAATGCACTGCTTCAGGAATGCAGTTACCTCTCAGCTACACACCCCTCTTACAGTACACACAGCGATTCCTCATAACTTGTAGAACTTGTATTTGCTATAAACAAAAGGGTTTATTAGATATTGTCAACAAAAATAAAATGTGTGTCACTAAACAACATTTACTCCTTTATACAAAAGATCAGATTTCCCAATGTTTTCACCTCAGTATGCAAACTCAACTCAACTCAACTCAACTGGTGTTGCGCTCTGTGGAGCCCATGCTGTCATTAAAGCAAAGAGAAACATATATAATATCATACAATTTCCGTATCAAGAAACGCATCTCAACTGGACTACATGTCTGTATGAATATACACATACAAACACAGTCTTTCAGCTACTCTGGCTAGCACACAGAGTGAAAGCAGCATTTGTGTGGTGACCACCTTCACATGGTTGATCGGTTTCTGAAACTGGCCTCTTTACACTGATGTTTATGCATTTGACAGAAGCTGTCATGTAAAGGGAGCTACAGTGCATCTGGGCTAAACGCGTTATCCATGCATTCCCCAGGGAATCGAACCCTTAAATCTGCCGTTGCGAGCGTCATGCTCTACCAGTTGAGACACTCAGACGTGCGTTAACCGCAACAGATCAAGATGTTCAAAACAACATATGATGGTCCTGTCTTTAAACGTGCCGAGATGTCTACACAGAAAGCTTTGTTAAGCATCATTTTTGGATATCAAACGTTCGCCGGCGCTCAAAAAGGCTGTTAGGTGAGCAGCTCGTTGGGTTTGAGAGACAAAGCCCTAATTTAAAAGGCAAGCAACAAAATCTATGTGTTACGATGAAGCAGCAGCAAACATGAACACATGACATGAAACATGACAGTGATGAACCCCGGCGCGCTGCTCTACCGTCTTAAAGGGGACGCAGCACATTAGCCTCGTATGAACGAAGGGTGTGGATGTGTAGCTAAACAGTATACATGCTTATAAGACTATATACTTATTTTCTTATCGGTCAGATCACGACTGTTTTGCTGTGGAGCTACATCGACTCTAATGTACATAACCTGAGATATGTCACTTATGCCCCTCCTACTGAAATCAGTATGCGAGAGAACAAAAACCGCACAGCAATTCACCCATAAAACACACGCAATGCTTAGAGAGAATCTTCCAAAGTCAGCTCGTCAAACTTACCGGAGGAACAGCTCGGCATCACACCTTGATTCGGTTATTTGACGTCCGGTTTCGTGAGGAACTGTGACATATACGACATCAGTATCTGACCTACTTTCCTCCCTGCGTGCGACTGCCGGACCACTAACCTACATTTCTCACAAATAAGATCTTTGGATAAATACATGCGCTGCTTCTGGCCAATCAGAATAGAGGTTACATTCACCAGGGGAATGATTGACACGTATGATAGCCAATCAGACTGGGTTCTCGGGAATCGTCGACACTGCTGATGACGCAGTAAGGGGCGGTTCTTCTCAGTGCTGCCAGTAACATGTTGCTGTGACGTAGAAATGTACACTGTTACATTTCTCGATCTAAATGAACAGAATGAACTAAATAAATATTAAATTAATATTAAATTAATTACATTTATTACATAAAATAAATATTTATATTGGCTACAAAATACTATTGAACATTTCCCTCATTATAAGGTGTTGTAACATTTGTAATTTTTCCTCTCCAGACTAAACAGACTGACTCCAGACTGGTGAACTAACATGCATGAGTTGAGCACAGGCACACAGCTCTGGTCTGAGTCAATAGGCACTAATGGAAATAGATCTGACATTGAATAGAGAGACAGCAAGAATAAATTGCGATGTAATTGATTGATGTAATACTTGATGTAATATTAATAAATATTAACATGTATTGTTAATCTCTGCCCCTTTTAGACAAATATATAAGTATGCATTAATTAAAATAAAATTCTAAATCAGACTTTCTTGGGATACATTTATGACATATAATAAAAATTATCTCTAAATACAGCTCGGTACAAAGGCAGCGCTTCAGTTTATGGTCATATGTAAACAAATATATGACGTCATCATCGCGCGTCACATGTCTTCAGACAGGACACTTGTTTTTGAACTTTCGTTTGTGTAAATTACGTTGAGTTTGTCAGTGTTATCTGCATCGGATATTGTGATTTAGCACCTTAACGTTTGTAAGATACGAAGTAAAACATTTGCGAACCTTTATAATTAACATTACACGTCAAATAACAGTGAGACAGAAAGCCGAACAGCAACAGTTAAACGCCAAAACAGCAAACCCAAAGGTATGTTATACGATTCTGTGAGACGTAAAACTATGTATTGTTAATGTATGATAATATTTATAGCTATTGGTCTGTATGTTCTTATGTGTGGTCTGTTTCCTTGTTTTGTTGTGGTTTAGTGTGTTGTTTTCATAGATCCGGTGCATCATGGGGGCTGAACGTAAGTATTCCGACCTCAGTACTCATTGTTATATCAACAATAACACAAAGATTTATAGATATTACATTTATTCTGGTGAAATATGTTTTTAATGCGCTTGTTGTTTTTTCAGCTGTATCCTCTCCAGCAAAGCACTTTTCAGCATCATGCAGGAGAGACAAAAGCGTTACGCCAAGTACGCTGAGCAAATCCAGAAGGTCAATGAGATGTCCATGATTCAGACATCCAGATAGGCATCGATTCTGCTGCCTAAGAGTGAGCAGCTGGAGTCCTTCAGCATGAAGCCTGATGCTGCCATGAAATAAATCATGTGGAGAATCAGATACTGAACGACTGGTGCTTCATACACACCTGCTCAGAGCTTTTATTTTACACTTAGAGAAGCTTATGGTGAACCTGGATCAGGTGTTATCTGGTCATACAAACAGGTTACGTGGTACACAGTGTAAAATTATAATACCAAAATGGTAAAGGAATGTACCTGTTAGTGCTTTTAAAAGGCATGATAACATATAAAACTGCCTCTTGTACTTGAATGATATTTAATGTGTAATAATGAGTTCATGTATATGATGCTGTTGCATTTGAACGCCGTTCGTGGACTGATGTTACTAACATTTCTGCCATTGAATAGTTTTCTAGACTTTCTGTCCTCAGGAATGATTCATTGTTATGTGTTACATGGTAATATTTTAGGAGAACAGTTAAAGCAAGTTTTATAATATTGCTATGTGATGTGGGGATCATAAACTTACTCAGATGATGACAGCTGTGTGATTATTTTTTACTCCAGCATGTATATCTCACTGTATCACACTGTTAGCGCTTTCATATTTTTATGCATTTTACAAACGCTTTTATCCAACGCGACATACAGTAAATATAAGGTATACATTTATACATGTTAGGAATTTTTTGTATAGTTTAAAACGTCAAATGAAAACAATCAGTTTACTCTCGGTTCCAGCTGGTGGCGAGACAGAGCGTGACTATAATACACACCGGCTGGGCGATTGTGAAGCGCTGGTTTGCTTCTTTCGTTAACCGATAACCGACCCTAAACTGTGATCCATGCCGTTTCCAACCGTGAATCATGAATGCAGTACAGATCTCACCTCATATCTCGTAAACACGCGTTCTCATTTAACGCAGATGTTTTCTGTCCTCACTGCGGGATGGGTGTCGCAAAGACTGTCTGCATTATTCAGCTGATCTCAGTTCAGACAAACACTAACTGTTTCAGTGATTACTATGAGTTGCTCTTGATTTATGGCAGGTCTTGTGCCAGGTTTGGTATATATTTGGTTAATATTTCTGTTTTATATGTAAATGCTATTGTTTTACCTCTGTTATATACCCATACAACCTTAAAAAGTACAACATTGGCTAAAGTTATTAAAATCATGATCATTTAAACAAGGTGTAGTACAGCTTTTTAATATTGATTATTTGAAAAGTCATATTTTCACAAATTATGAAGGTTTCTTTTGACAACCAGTTTTGGCACTAAAAATATTTTGGCAAAAGTAAAGTAGACAACAGTGTCAGTGAAGAGCACGTTTAAAATATGTGTCGTATGAGGAAAACTATTGATATGAATATACTGAAGCTGTTGTTTTTGTAATAAAATGATTTCTGGAATGAAAAGCCTACAGCCACTTTGAACTAAACATTTAAGCTTATTTTACACAATATTTCATAAAGTATGTTTTGGAACTGACAGAAGGGGAAACTAAGTCTTTTGGTAAAGTGTAAACCTCAGCTGAGTATTGTTTTCTTCTGTGTACTGTTGAAAAGTAAGTCCTACAGACTGTTTCCTGTCCTCACCTTCCTCTCAGTTACCAGTTCAGTGAACTGAGCTCCAGCTATGAGCTACATGCGTGATGGACATGTATAACGTGTGAAACATCTGTTCAGATGCGTCCTCATGGTGGCAGTCATGCACAGAGTTTCAGCACTCAGTGTGCAGTGTGTGCTCATTTCACTCAATATTTGTAATGTTGTCATTTCCCTTTAGGCAAGATAACACTTGTTTGAAGTTCACAAAGTCAGAAGATGAAATGTGTTGCTCAGACATAGTGGTACACACTAGTTACACAGTGTTTACAGTACATGGCTATTGCACAGCTAGTAATGTGTGAGTTTAGGATCTGGAAGCTGGGGGTTCAGTCACCATGTGAGTGACCTAAGAGCTGGTCATTATTTTACATCACTCAAAATATTCCTGCCTAACATCACACGTCTGCTAATTGGTTTTACTGGTATTCACAGGTTAGATACACAAGGCATTAGATTCATTGACTTATTGTTAATATGGCTTTTCTTAGATGTCTAGATGTATGGAAATACTACTAGTATGGGATAGTATAGAAATGATATAGTGATCATTTACCAGAACAAGTTTCTGAGAAACATTACAGTATATAACAATTCTCTATAAAACAAATGTGGCTTTTATATAACTGTGTACAGTGTCGTTAGCATAAGTTCTCACAGGTGCGTTAATGGAGAAAAATCATTTCTGTCACACAGGTGTGATTGCTGAACTGGTTCCTCTTGCACCTGTCACATGACATCGTCTTGAATTCATGTCGTAAACTTCCCAATACAAACTCTTGTGATTTAATTGTAAGCATGGCTGTAAGAACACACTTAAGAGATTAAATCAAAGATGTTCATTGACATGATGTTTGTTTTATGATTGGGTAAATTTGATTGAAAATGCACCTGTTGAGCACTGAGAGATGTTGACATCAGAATGTTAAAATGTTTGTGCTTTCTGTTTAAAGGGGACAGGTGTCATTGGCAGAGGCGAGCTACTCTCCTCCATCTTTTTATTGGCTGCTTTCCTGGCGTACACCAAATCAAAAGCTGCCATTCACTCCATTTGTTAGTTTTGCTTCACATCTCTAACACAAACAGTGAGCATGCATGTGTGCATGCATGTGTGCACGCTCACTGCGACAGGTTCATCCCCAGGACATGACACGCAAGCTGCGACTCGCCTCCCATTCAAAGACTCGCCAGGCTCCCACCCAGAAGTCTTGAGTACACAGCTCTGCTTTCACAGACCCATCAAACTGCCATGTGTTGACTTTGATTTGACACAATCTTAACACAATTATTATATTGTTACTGTCAGCCGCCCACTGTGATTTTGCTTTTATTAACAGATACTTAATTCCCCTTTAATATCTTTATTCTTACTGTGTCTATGCTGTAATGACAAGTGATTCATGTTTATTTATTTATTGTTTTGTTTGTCTTTGTTGGCCATCATCTGTATTTCAAGGGGAAACAAAATACAGAACAAAAGGATTTGGTAGCATTTCCATTTTAAGATAAAATGGGTTTTGTGTTAGTCAGTATAATAATGGCAATTAATTTACTTCCCATAGTCATAACTCAAAATTCATAGATGAAGTGTTTAAAGCAATTGAGACTCTGCTAAGCTCCGCCCCCTTTGTTACTGTACTTGCTCAGACATGCTGTTCTGTTTTTATAGCATGGAAAGGCAGAAGAGCAGCAGAATGTTCAGTAAAGCTCATAAATTGAGTGAAGGATATACACATGAGCTGGACAGATGTGTCACATTGTAAAGTGTTGCTTTCTGACATCAGACATGAGTGCTTATATCAGTAAGTGTAAAAAGAGAAGAGGTGTATTAGACAGTCTGATGACACTGAGAGTAAATAAAACTGTTTCTAATGGTTCTGTTACAGCTGATCTGCTCATTTGCCTCCAGCGAAATTGATCAGTAATGTTTTAATGCAGAACTTGGCATAGAACTATGTCAGTTCTAATCTCATCTAGGGCACCAAGTTTGGGTCACTCGAGCACTGATGATGCTGGAAGTGTTGTGTTGAGTGTTCAGTCAGTTGACTTTGCACTGTATGACCTGTACGCATCATTAATATCTCAGGTAGTTTTGCACTGTTGTCAGCTTGTGGCACTGGTTTGTGAATTAATCACATTCTACCTAAAACGGCAGTGAGAGATTTGAGTTTGAGGCATCAGTAAAAACAGTTTCCTGTGTCAAATTGTCCTGGTGCAAAACACACTGGTTTTATAAGGCCCTACATTTAGTCTTACTGTGAGGAGTCAGGAGTCAGCACAAACTACAAGACTGCAGGCTCTCCCTCTTTTATATATTTAAAGAGATATTTCATCCATTTCATTTTTGTCAAGTGAAAGTTTTGTAGGTTTTTGCAGGCAGGTAGCCACTGAAGTGCCCTTGAGCAAAACACCTAACCCCTGATTGCTGCTCACTGCTCCGTGTGTGTGTGTGTTCATTCCTCACCAGTGATGGGTTAAATGCAGAGGTCACATTTTAAATATGGGTTACCATATCTGACAAATATGTCACTTTTACTTTACATTTTCAAATGCTTTAAAGACTCTTAAATGGCCATCTTGCAACATTGTCCACTCCTGTTCCCTCGTATGTAAACGGTGAAAGACACAAGTGGACAGTATTAGGATCATACTTGTTGCTTCTGTAGCTCAATTTAAACCTGAAATCTGAAAGCTGCAACTGAAAGCATTGATTCCTGGCCAGAGATCTGGAGTTCATTGCATTGTGGTTTAGCTCTTGGAAACTGAATGATTTATCATAAATTTCCGTCTCACTAAAATGTGAGACTATGCGTATTGCATGTTTTTGAATTCTCTCACACAACCTTTCAATTTCCCTACTTAGTGTACAGCCAAAAGAGGCATAATGTTTCATAAAAATACCCTCCCTATAGCTCTGATCTGTAGCTCTGATCTGAAGCTCTGATCTGAAGCTCTAGTCTGTAGCTCTGATCTGAAGCTCTCGTCTACTTATGTTGGGTGACTGGCTGATTTCACACTCTCAAAAGTCATAGAATGTCACATCTGAAATTCTCTCAGCTTGTGTGTTCAGATCGTTGCTTGTTTGTTGTGTAACAGCGCAGTAAATTCTTCATCTGCAGCCCATGTGCTGTCAGCAGAGTTTGATTAACTTCCTTGATTCGCTGGCAAAAGGTGTCGTCTGAGACCCAGGGGCCACAATTCTTTAATAGTGGATAATGTATAAAGATTGGGGGGGGTATTAACATGCTCTGGTAGTTTAAGGGACATGAAACAGGTGGCATGAGGATATTAGTGTGTATCTGTTTGATTTGGCTGTGGTTGGATATTGAAATGAGCCCCTCAACACTCTGTCCAAACAGGAAACAGTTCTGTTGTGAAGATTAAGTCAATCTGACCATGAACGTTTGTTCCACAGCAACGGAACAACGTTCAGCACAACAGTTTATAGTAACTGCAGACGAAAGCTGTTGTTTTCACATCAATTTCTGTTCATTTTTGCCGCTCATATCAAGCAAATTGGCTAAATATGATGTTGTCTGTACTGCTGTTACAATTTCGTTAAATCCACACTGTGTAAATAAAGCCTGACGGTTTCATTTCTATGTATTTTAAAGCCGTTGCCAAAATAAATTTTGATTCACTTTTGAGACAGCATGATGTAAGACGAATGTCATTCTTAAAATTCAGAACGCCTCTATATCTCACCCTGCGGTTTACTTCACAATAGACCCATAAACCTGAAGAAGCTCTTAAACCCCAAAGGTGAGATTAATCATAGCGAGACAAAACAAAAGAGCTTGTTCTTCAGAACAGGGAGTTAAACGGCTGTTCCCTCAGAGGGGTTCAAGAAATCCTGATCCATCACCTTGTCATAAATCGCTTTTCATGAATAAATCTGATAATCCCAATATTACATCTGTGGTCTGGCATGAATTGTGTAGAACAGGCGTGTTTGTTGTGGTTAATGAGAAAAATCATGTTTGAGGAAACCTGTAATGACATGCACTTGTTTGTAGTAAATAAATCAAATTTGATTATATACTTTTATAGAAAAGATTTATTGTAGTAGCTTTGTGTTTTGTTGGTCATTATAAAGTTTATCAGATACAAGAGAAACATCTGTGTCCTGTCATTAAACTCTAAAAGACTGAGTGATTTTAGTTTCTTTTGCTGGTCATTCAGCAAGAATAACCAGCAGAGTGATTTTCATGTCAATTTGGTGGAACTGCTTTGTTGGAGTCATTTGACAGAATCTTCAGAAATGACTGGCTTTAAATTTTGGCATCCTTCTGTTCCATTTACTGACCTTACTGACCGTTTCCTCTGTAAAGCACAAAAATTGAATGTTCTGGCCAGACTGAAGATTTGAAGCTTCAAGAAGGACACAAAATCTCAAGAAAAGATGGTAACAGTTCATCCATATGTCTTCTAGAGTGGTCTAATAGCTTTGAAGAGGAAACAGACCAGTTTTGAAGTTGTGTATTAAATTCACATTTTAAATATGGGTTACCATATCTGATAAATATGTCACTTTTACTTTACATTTTCAAATGCTTTAAAGACTCTTAAATGGCCATCTTGTAACATTGTCCACTCCTGTTCCCTCGTACGTAAACGGTGAAAGACACAAGTGGACACAGAAAAATGGAACACAGATTTTTCTGTGTTTTCTGTGTCAAAAATGGAATCAGTATGATTTCTGAAGTAATCTGAACTAATCAGACCTGAACTATGTGAACCAACAAATAAACTGATTCATTCAAGATCTTGCTAATAAAAATAAATGATTTAAGATTTTCATTGCAGGATTTTCATCTGTTCCTCACACACAGTTATTAAAAACCTTTAGAAGTCTTTTGCATATTTCAGATTTAATGATACTTTTATGATGTGTTTGCTTTCTTTTTAAAAAAGAATGACCAGTACATTCTTCATATTTCCATTCTACAGATAAAAGAACGTCACATGGGTTTGATGATAGAAGTTTCATTTTGGATAAATCATTATTTTCTTGCACAAACAGAAATGTTTCCTAAACAACTAAGATTGGAAAAGTTCTTGCTAGTGAATGTGGTTAGGTGCCAGTTTTTAATGTGGATGTTTGGCTCTTTTAACACTTAGTTTTTTGAAAAGGACACTTTGTGACTCTGGTTGTAACTGGAAGAGATTCAGGAAGGAGAAACTACAGACATGTTTTGTATTTTTGTCTTTCATGGCTCTTCCATTCATATCCGCATCTCACCTGTTTTTCCTGTGGGCTTCCTTGCAGCTGAAAAGCTTCTTGACGTGCTGGCATTGGGCTTCTGTGTGGTTCTGTGTCAAGAGTAAATCCTCTGTGCTGTATAATATTCTAATGACTCCTCACCAGGTGCCTGTTTTTACTCACAGTATCAGTTGTTTTAAATACACTCATTGATATTTTATATGTTTTAGTAATAAAGTTAAATGATATCTGCTGTAATGAGATTAAAGAGTTTAGTTGTGCTCCTGTACTCTCACTGTCCTGCACATCAAACAGCTAATGAAGACCTGCTGGATTCAATAGAGTTTGATGAGGGTTGGAGATAAACTCTGCAGTGGATCTTTAGGAGTCCGGATTGGAAGCTGGCTTATTTTCTTTGTGTGACTCATTCTTTACATTTAAACATTTTACAAAGATTTACAGTCTGTTGCTTTTGTGTCTGTATCCAGAGGTCTGAAGAAAAGGGTTGCTCATGGAAGTTCATCTGACAGAGCACACAGTGAGACTTTCTGCAGAAACTGGGAGTCTGAGAACACGCTCGTCACATCTGCTCTGAAAGCAGGAACGCTGTATTTTGTATTTTGAGATCATCACATTAAATAAATCCACAGCATCTATATCACAGCTCCAGACATGATCACCAGTGCGACACACTGATGACTGCAGAATGAGATTTGTAATGTCAGTCTGGTATGAAACATTTCAAGACTGTTTTGCAGAAACGATGCCAAACTCTGGAATAATGTTGGACACACTCTGGAGAATCGGAAGAATTCTGAGAGACCTGCGAGATGCTTCCCTCAGGCCAAAAGAGTCCAGACAGGTAAATCTCTTATTACTTATGACAATATTCATTCCTAACCAGACTGAACTTCTGTGGAGCAAAAAAGTTAATATTTTGAAAACTTGTTAAGAGGACAGTTAGTTGAGTGAGTGGAAGTCTTATTTCTGTTCTGGAATCAGTTTATTTCATCAGCAATTAAATCACTGATTTATTGCATCAGTCTGAACATGAGTGTGTTTCAGTTATAAAAGTATCAACTACACTTGTGAGATGTAGTTCTGCTGTTCAGTGTTTTAAAAGAGACTCTTACATACGAGCTGCTTTTCTCAGCTCTCGGTAACGGATGTTATTTGTTTTAGAACAGTAATAAAGTGATATGAATGACTGCTTTAACTGTATTTAATGGCATTTTCATACCAGGAAAATTCTCATTTCTTGATTTAATGCTTTGTCTCTTCTTCTAAAATGACATCGAGGCCCACATGAATGTCAGCAGAACCTGAAACAATCTTAACAGGTCCAGAAAGGCAGAAGAGGCAAATCACTCATGCCACAGGTACAGAAGTGCCAGAGCGACAGGTTGTTTGTTTAGATCAGAGTCTTTTAAATGTATATGCACTTCATAAACATACATTTACTTGCATTATTAGACTAATAATCTGTCGCGGGCTTCTGAGTGTTTCTCTGGTTTTGTAGCTCTGTTACAAAGTCTGATGTAGAAGACAACCTGCTGCCTCTGTTCATGTCCCGACTCTTCATCTGTCTGATCCAGATCAACAGTGTTCAGTTCACACTGCAACACAGCGTGTATCTCCCACATGTCTTTAAAGGAAAGATACTTTTCAGTAACAGGGTGCAAAATAGAAACAGAAACTTTAAGCTGTTTGTTTTTGTTGAATGTGCAGGTGTGTCGTGTTCATGGTCAAACTCAAGAGGTTTATTGTCATGACCTCACACTAGCATGTCTCAGTTATGCTTCATATACAGACTGTGCTCTTTGAACTGCCTGTGGGTCCATATTTCATTTCACAAACATATGGGAGGAACATATTAAATGTTTTATTGCCATATGTGGAGTTTAAAGGAATGAACATGTCATGTGTGTAATGTCCTGGCTGATATGAAGACATATGAGGAACCCGCATGACTCCCAACATTAACCGGGCTGAGCTGATCCAGACTGATGAGGCTGTCTGGAGGAAGCTGACCAGCAGACAAACCATCAGCATGAGACGCAACATCAGACAAGCTTACATTAGTCTGCTGGCCAGCGCTTGCGGTGAGCGTGTAAGTTCAGACAGAACTGTGGCTTTCACTGGGCACTTACAGAAATACTGTATGTTATTGTGGAAGTACTGTAGATATTTTGTGAATATGTATCATTGGATGGTGTTGAAGAGAATGAAGGTTTTAATAATATCTGTCAGTGAAATGCTTTCACACTCGTCCTGAACGAGGAAAATATTTCTCATAGATCTGATATGAAATCGACTACCACAGACATGTGGACGATGGTTTTATTACATCTGCTGAAGCTGATTTCATTCTACATGTCTCATCCTGTCAATGAAATGTTGATCTGTGAGGCTGTTGAAAGTGGATTTTCTGGAAGCGTCTAGATTTTTTTCAACTACGCAATGAAGAAAACAAAAAAGCAACCAAAAAAATCAAAATCAAACCTTTGTATCACTCAAACCGTAATATTGCTTAAAGAAACTGATCTTGTCATACATGTGTGTTAGATTTTGGAAATGTACTGGTGAAGGTATTCAAAAAATGTAACAACACTGACCTCTAGTACAATCAGACCACAGTGCACATTAAGATGAAGGAGCTGTCAGAAGCTCAGAGGAACTGAACCCATGCCACAGACTCGCTCTTCAGCTCTGCTGCTCATGCAGGAGGCAGCTGTGTGAGAACTGAACTCAGACGCTTTAATCCAAAGCGACTTACATTCAATAAATAAATAGATAAAATCAGTGACTCACAGACTCTAACTCTGTGTTTTGTGTCAGTTTTTAATCCTGGCTGATGACTGATGGATTTGTGTAGCTTTAGCTGAAATCAGTTTTACATGTAAACGTTTAAATAAAACATCAGTAATGATGTCGGTCTGATGTGTCAGTGTGAATGTACAGCAGTTATGCTGACACTCTTACCCTGTTTCTGACCTTATATTGCAACAAAAGACATAAGTGACAACATAAGTAAATTATGTAGATCCTAAAGATCTAAAAAACAGTCAAAATACTAGAGATAACAATTTCAAGCATTCTTCCAATATTATTATTGAATATTTCAGAAACAGTTTATTCTACATCAATCAGATGTGCTACTGTTGGATTTTGGCGCTTTGCTTGGTTTTATTCCAAGTTTTGCTTTAGGTTAGAAAGAGATAATTGAGCGTGTTTTCAGCTAATGCTACAGTTCATTTTGCCTTCTTTCGACATCTTTCCTTTTTCCAAACCTGTGAAAAGTTTAATTTTTTGGCATATTAGCATTAGATGCTAATGGGAGCGCTGGATGTGAGAGGTCAGAGGTCATCAGGGCTTCTGCAGCATCTCATTTAATCTTGGGCTGCTTCATTCACAGTTGCAGTGTGAGTGTGACACTCTCCCGGTGCTGCGCAGAGGTCTGATCCTCATGAACCACTACAAGGAGGTATTAAGGCTTTTTTTGAATGCATCTTGAACATGTACCCATGTGCAGGCTCTCTCCAGCTTGCTGAGAGATGTCTGATGGAGATGCTGAGTTCGGCTCAACACAAAGATAACATCCGACGCCACCTCGCCATTGTACAGAATAAAATGTATCACGCCAGCAGGGGGCAGTGGTCAGTCCAATGAACAGCAACATTAAGACAAAAAGCATGTGGAGGAAGGCGAGGAAGGGTGGGGGGTCACCTCTGGAGCAGAGGAGGGGGGTCAGGAAAGAGAAGAATCTGAGGAAATCCTCTCCCACAGAGGCATCGACGGCCAGCCCTGGCACAGGCCAGCCTGACAAGCAGACTAACAGTAAATCCACAAAAGAGATTAAAGATATAGCTGGAGATTGAATGCATATTAAGCACCGATTAACCTTGTTTATCAACTACTAGTTATTTTTATATAACTATTAAAAGTGTGAGAATGAGACTCCTCTGTTTTCAGATCAAGCTTCTGTTTATGCGTGTGTCATTGTCGGCTGTCTTTACTATAAAAGCTGTGGACTGAAAAAGGAAACCAGATGTGAGCTTATAACACGATTAAAAAAACACATTGTAAGAGCGACTTCGTAAAGCGCTGCACAAAACATCTGCATCATATTATGATTTCATTGATTATTTATGAGTGTGTGGATCTCTGGGTGGTCTCATATCACTGTTGTCCTTCTTTCCCATTGTATGACATCACCATTTGCTCTTATTCTCAGTTTGCTCTGTCATAATTGTTGATTTTGTTTAGTCTGCACAGAATGGTGTCGCTGTTAGTATTTATTTCTCTGATAGAGTCTCAGTATGAATCAGAGCCACTTCTCTCTGCAGCCGCTCTCGTGGAGCTTCTTTGTGGGAAAACAGATCCATCACAAACTTAATGATGTGCAGCAGAGAAACAGTCACAACTTTGCTTTAGTTGCTTTTGCATAATGTGTATGTCATGTGCTTTTTATCCGCTGATAGTGAAAATGTTGAACAGATAAACAAGCGACACATGATAAGGAATGGTTGTCTCTGAGCCATTGTCTTGCTAAGTTATTCATCTGCCAGGGAGCCACGATGGCGATTTCCTGCATCTGATCTGGGGACAGTTATTTTTAGAAGCACTGGTAACTGTCTGATCATGTAAACAGTGATGTACAGACCTCAGCCAGAACAATTGTGAGAACTGCAGTGTGTGACTTAACTGCTGTGGTGTGTGAGACAATAGACAACAACTTAGACAACAGAACAACCAGAATGAATCTGTTGTTTAAAATCTGCCTTCATTATCGCTGCCTAAATGTGTTCCATTGTGATTTTATGATGTTCACTTGTTTACCCAATATCCATTATAAAAATATGACTGGGATGTTAGTTTGTAGAATAAATTTCATTTCTTTTGTCTAATTTAAGAAAAAATATTTTTTTGGGGTACAAGAGATCCATAATAGGCCAAGAAAACACAAGCTCTACACCTGTGAGTCAACACCAGCAGATTGACACAAGCCTGCCATCACTGAAATAAGACACACTGTCATTTAAGAGGGAGAGGAGCCAGTTGGCAACCCTGGTCTGTTTGAAGATGTTTCCAGTGTCCTGCAGACAGCTGGGTGATCCTCCTCTGTTTCCAGACACTGAATGAGCCACAGTCAGTTGGTGAAAACCTGGCCAGTGGAAATTATTTTCAGCCAGGTAAGAAAACAAGAATACAAGGATTTAATGATTGAAATGTGCTGTTATTTTTAAGGCCAAGAACAAGCAGGAGCGTCCAAATAAACTGTTGTGAAACAATGTATAAACGGATCGGTTTACACTTAAAAGTGCTTTTAAAATCTTCACCAGCATCATTTAAGATGCTGCCCAGAGCGTATACTAAGATGTGTTTGCCATCCGCTCTCATGGTAACATGTGTAATATGAGATTTAACAGTATTCAGCTCTGCACAGGTTACAAACACCAGATTCACCTGACTTCCATCTTTTAAACTGCACTGAACTCTGTATGAAAACCTCTCGTGTGTAATTACACACGATGTCTCCAGGTGTTATGCACAGTATCTCTTACACACATTTACACCATTTTTAGATATAATTAAGAGCCTCTTTTACCAAATCAACACCCCAAAACCACTGAACAAAAATCTGAAGCACACGTGAGTCGCTTTGTTCTGTGTTTGGAAAGCAATGTGCTGTCTTCAAGCTCCAGCTTTCCTGATGTGTAGTATAAAGCAATGTAAGTCACTCTGGATACAAGCGTCTGACAAATGCGTAAATGTAAATGATTTCTCCTCAACAACAGGAAACAGATGCAGTGTCAGTCTTGGAGATCTTTAAACTTTCTGCAGTTCTGATGTTCACTGACTGAGGCTAATGCCTGGACCATTACATTTAGGAGAGAGTTTATCAGATGGTTGCTATGAAACCAGTTACTATATAATGTTGTCTTTGTGAAATCATGACGCTAAAGTCTTTTTCTGTTTGCTTGGGGTGCAAGCAAACAGAACTTCCTCATATACAACAGAAATGTTCCACTAGTTCCATGCTAGTTATTCTTCATTTTGGATAAACTTTAGGAAAGTTATAATCGATGAGCTGCCCTCTGTTTATTTAAAGGTTTTACCTTCAGTCAGATGCGTCGTTTTTCATGCCCTTAATGTGCAGCAGTGACTGTGGACACTATTCTGGCAACCTAGCAAGAAGTAATGAAGTTTGAGTTGATCTCTTCCAGAAGTGCAGTGACTGTGATGTCATCTGTCTGAACAATGATACAATGCACAGAGCACAAGTTATTAATTATAAATGACGCATATTAATTATTGTCCATGGGAAATGTGTATTTATTGAGTGAGGAAAGAATATATTACAATGCTTGCATGTATGATATTGACTTCACAAAACAGTTACATTGTTGCTTGTTATATGACATGATGTTTTGTGTCTTAGTGTTTAAAGTAGAAAAGGAAATTTTATTCAAGTCAGCAATTTATTTAATATTACAAAATTAAAGTAAATATAACTGTATTGGTTAAACAAACCAATGACATTTTGAACTATTGTAAATTTGTACTTTTCATTGTTTCGCATTAAAATTGTTCATAGTTTTGTTGGCTACTCAAATGCATGCAGGATGACATGAGGAACGACAAATCAGCTAGAAAAACAAGAAACTGATTTGGTCTTTATTGTTTATATTAAATATTGCACATGTATTTCTCATGAGCTCATACAGTATTTGTGTAAAATGGCTCTTTCATGTCATTATAGTCAAATCTCTGGAGAAATGTGTCTTTGTACCGACAATGTGTTTTAGACACTGAGCCAAACCTTCACAATGTTATCAAGTTACTCTATAGAAATACTTCAATAGGAAACTGTCAAAAGAATCAGTATTTCAAACAGCTGGAAACAATAAGAGCATCCAACAGTGCTGTTGAGTCAAAGAAACAGCCGCTTTTACACACCCTGTCGCCTCAGAGGAATTCAAATAACCTGTGATGTTACTGCACGTATTGTTACAGTAAAACCACCAAAATAGACACATTCTTTTGATATTTTAATTCTAAAAAAGACAGACACAGGGATTGTCTAAGAACCGATTTACCTGATTCGCCACTGCAGATATGATAATGAGGTAAACAGTGAAACACCCAGGAAATCTGTGCTAACTGCACTGCAGGCCGCTTCTGCTGCGAGTTCTGCTGCGAGTTCTGCTGCGAGTTCTGCTGCGAGTTCTGCAGTGAGTTTTGCTACGAGTTCTGCTGCGAGTTCTGTAGCTAGTTCTGCAGCGAGTTCTGTGTTATGAAGGATTACAGCTGCTGTGATCTGGCACAGATGCACCGCATCGCTACTGTAATCCTCCAATCAGCTCTTTAAAATAGAATCAGTTGGTAAGGCCCTGGTTTAATCAGAATGTTATTGAACTGCTTTCTTTAACTTGTCTCTTTCAGGCACACCGCGGCCCGTCCCCTCGGACCGTGTGAGAAATGCAGTGGCGTCGAGTGGCGAGCGTGTCCACCTGCGGCCTGGTGAGCTGATGCTGGGTGCCGGGGTACCACTGAGGAGAACCCGAGCTTGTTCTCTGTTACACCTCTGCAGCAGTGTGACCCTTCTCATCCTCTCTGTGTTTAGAACAGGACACACAGTCCTGGGACAGACCCCCCGCCTCTTGTTTTTGATTGGCTGCTGACGACTGTGGAGTTTTCCATTAGGGCCTTCTGCTCAGAGACATGCTCAGAATGGTCTTTCACAGGAGTATTACAGCACCGCGTCGGGCCCTGATAAGCCTCCGGTTACGCCCTCTAGGGAACAGACTCGTCCCCACCTGGGGGTAAGGGCTTTCTCTCTGGGCTGCAGAAAGGGCTTTGTAAAAGGGCAGAAAAGCGCACAACAGTAGGCAATACAACTCTATTGGTAGAAGCTTTTACTTAGTAACCTTAAACCACATGACCTGTGACTAAAGTCCTGTGCTGATTCCCACCGACCAGAAATTAAGCATTAAGGCATTAAGCGGGACGGGCTTTTAGTGTCTTCAGCCTGAGCTCTCCATCAGCTGTCCTCCAGCCCACACATACAGCACTCAACTCAAGAGAGACACAGGTGCAGAGCAGCGGAGAGTTCACCAGAGACAGAATGTCAGAATGACATTTTCATCCTTTTTCTAGTCAGCAAACCAGTTACAAGATTCAAGAGACAGCTGAGTTGATTTTACTGAAACATTGTTCAGATATTCACAACAGGAGACGGCCGACACAGGAGAGAAAATCAGACTGTCACTATATTCTCTACTTGCACAAACTCTTCAAATGTTTTTTGGTTCAGGCGATTGGTCTAGTTGTCGTTCCCATTGATGGATAAATGTCAGATTACTTTGATTTGCTTTGGCCTATGTGCTTTTTGTTGTGTTCATTAATCATCAAACTTACTTTTAAAACAGTTGATCCGGTCTTCATGATATGAACGCCTCGCTTTCTGCCCGCACACTGCGTATGCGCATGCGTGGATTAAGATACTAAATCATTATTATGAGATAATTTCTCGTTATTATGAGATGTTAAGTCATTTTTACAAGAAGGTTTCTCATAATTATGACTTAATTTTTTTTCTCAACAGTGACAGTGTGCTGTGTCATCTTTAGAATAATTGAATATTTGGGAGTTGAATAAAACACAACTTCTACTCAATTCTACAGCATGTACAGACTGTTTTGCTCTTGAGGATTTTCACTTTTTTCATGAATTTGTGAAGGATTTAATAAAACAACCCGATGACATAATTATTACATTGCAAATGTTAAGTGCCATTTCACATGGAGAGATGTTGAGCAGATATATGCTGTAATGATATTTACTGTATCATAACCAGATGGGGCAGTATTATTCACAAACATTTCCTAGTAAACTGAAGAGAAAGTTGTCTGAACATACTGATGCTGGATACGTTTCTTTATTTACATTTCATACATATCTTTGCATATATTCATATAAAATACAAATACAGTAGACTGTCACCCAGACCGTGACTGGGCCACAATTCCTTGTTATGTCTTTTTCCATTCTGACTGACTTCATGACCAGCTGTCATACAAACAGCTGTCATACAAACATACAGGATTTAATAATGAATGCAGTAGAGTTTCCTAATTCAGTTCTCTTGTACTTCCCTCTGATCTCAACATCACACAAAAAACTGGAGAACTGTGTCTATCAAATCTTGCCAGTGATCCCAGCAGTTTTAGGGCAATGGTAATAATGTGGTAATAATCTCACAGGTTGGCTTGTATCATCGAGGGTTTGTGTTCTGGGGATCTTAGCCTGCTGGAATAACGCCACATGATTTTTTTCACAGCTTTATTTTCAATTCTTTAGACTTCTAGCAGTTTATGTTTACTGTCATTTATTCACCGTTATAGTGCACAACCTTAGGTTAGGGTTAGGGTTAACCTCCGGTCTTGCATAAAGTTTTCTTTTGTTTTTAAAACAAAAGAAGCTTCGCACACACAAAATCTTTTCAGGTTTTTATCCAGGGACATTTTCCCGGTAACAGAAATGAATCTTACACAACACAACATCTGTGATGAAGCTCTCCTGAGAGAAAATCTGTGACTGCAAACAAATACATCAACACACTTCATTGAAAATGCTTAGATTTACTGCAGAGACTGTTGCAGTTTAACTAGAAAAATGATCTGAGCAAGCAAGCTGAAATGTGTCGTTGTTTTCCTTGGAAAATCATCTAAAATGTCCTGGAGGAATTCTGAATATAGCTAGTGCAATACATTATTTTTCCATAATAAATATATGGCTGCTTATCCAAGAGAATCTTTACTGGATTCATGCTATGTAAGGCATAGCGGCTGGTTCGTCTGCAATGCAAACCCATGATTGCAAAAGTCGACGCAAAAACGACGTCATAAGACCTTATTTTTTATGGGCAGATTTTTGCATTTCTGGTTACTTGCCATGAAACCATTTTTCTGTTTACTGTTTTAGGAAATGTTGCCACCGGAGATTTATACTAAATTACTT
>JAZGTJ010005153.1:0-28408 GCA_036877575.1 Botia almorhae
TTAACCCATGTACAGACCACTGACCACTGACCTGTGTGCCTTTGCTCTGGGCATCTCGTAAATGTTGTTCCCATTGGCTTCTTTCCTGGTTAAAGTGCTCCAGAAGATCCAGCCTTTCCCGACTCCAGTTCTTCTCGCTGATCTGCAGCTGCTTGGTGAGATCCATTACAGCAGCGTAAGAGTCTGCCAGCAGGTGTTGATGCTCCTCTCTTTCCTTTTTCAGCGCCCCCTTGAGGTCTGGAGGATCCTTTTCAGCCACAGCAACAGATACCTTGCCCACCTTCCCCTCCAGCTAATCAGAAAGACAGAAAAGGCAGAGAAAATCAGACAGTCAGATCAACACAAGAGTACATAGTTTAAAAAGTGTAAAAACTTCAAAGTAACCATGGAGACAGCTTTATGCAAAATTGACATCTTTAGTCTGATGCTGAGAGCAGCGCCATCCAAACAACATAGCCACTCATGTTGCTGTGGTTACACATATGTATATTTTCCAATGGTTTTGAAAAATTGCTCATCCAGTCAGATTTCTGTGATAAAATCATACGGTATGGGTTGTTGTATTGTTTGTAGCAACCGTAATTATGAAGGCAGCCTACGCTTATCCTCATTTGAATTTGTTCTGCATCTTCATATGAAGGTGCAAATCTGCAGAACTCATAAATTTCATGAGCTTACGCAAGTCGGGTTATTAAAACACACTGCCTGCTGGGAACTCATCAGACAATCTTGTGACTGGCTTCTCACGGTGATAATGCCTAATGAGTTTTGCTCTGGACGGAACAACGAGGTTAATGGGTTGATGTGGTTTATTAAGGAGGGTGAAAGGCATTTATTACAAATGCCTTCCCATAAATCCTAATGATTATGGGAAAGCGGCAACCTCAGAGCTCGACAAAATTGTAGCTTGTAACGCAATGCCACATTGCATTTATCTGCCTTTGTGTACGATCTGCTTTTTCTTTAGCATGCTGATGTGGCTTTTTGGATAGTAATGTTTTCTCTTTGACTCATGTCATAATGAAAAATAGGTGACAGACTGCAGCATCAACAGGAGACTTACAGCCGTACAGTAACAGCACTACATTGGCCCTCTGGTATCAATAACCTGTCTTGTTAATGCTGTGATTAATCATTCATCTCTGTGACAGGTTGTTATTAGTACCATAGAGGTCATGGTTAATACTAGGGCATTAGATCCCTCCTCTCCCATTCCTCATCGCTCGGCTTATTCTCTACACCGCCATTTTACAAAAACAAAGGAAGTGCCGATGAAAAGGAGGCGTGACAGAGGAAGGGAGCTCTGTAATATCGACCTATCAGAGCAATGATGGTGAAAGCAGCAATCTAGTGCCATTAGGTTCTCAGGAGAGTGCAGAAGTATTGCTTTGGGCACAATTTGTGTGTGTGTGTGTGTTTATACTGAGCACAGACAGTTTTTTTTCTACTGTGATTTCTGTAACAAGGAAGGGAGGAGGGTATTTTGTCTAATCTAAACAAGACTAAATGCATGTTCTAGCCTTCTCTATCATGTTTAAGACATTTACGCTATATACACACTTTACACATTACTTATTTGTTTTTCATCTTTATGCTCAGTTGTGTTGCTTTAATCCAAAGTGACCTACAGTGCAGTCAGGGTATAAATTTATCAGTATATGTGTTCCCTGGGAATGAAACCACAATCTTAGTACTAATGCAATGCTTTACCAGTATCTCTAAAGGAACACATACTGATCCATAAGCAAGTGTCAGCATATTATTCCTCCATCAGCTCATAAATTGAAGGTAAAGTTCACCCTAAAATAAAAATTCCATCAACATTTACCCACTCTATTTTTTGCAAAACCGTACCACTTTTTCTTCAATAGAGTTCAAGTTATTTATAGTAGAATGTTCAAGATAACCTTTTCCATAGGATGAAAGCAAACAGAGCATGACTCCCATGATTTTCAGTGTATAAAGACTGATTCTGTTCCTCATCTAAATGTCATACAGCTTTAGAACACTTGGAATATACTGCAGGAGTCATTATGCATTGGTATCACAGGACTATTTTACTATTTCAATGAACTTTTAATGGTGTTTTCTTTTGACAGCTCCTGGTCCCCATCCACTTTCACTGTATTTAAGAGATGAGGCTCAGAAATTCTGCTGAACTTCTTTAGTGTCCCACAGAAGGAAATAAAAGCCATATGGGTTTAGAATGACATGAGAGTGAGTAAATGATGACAGAATTTCATTTCAAACTATCATTTTACATCTCAAAGAAGACTGTGTCTCTCAGCAGAGATATTAAACTCATCTTTCACCGTCACACCCAGCAACAGGGCCGTAAGCATACAAACACACACACACACACACATACACACTGCCTCTTGCCCCCCCTTCGTAACACCACATTGCACCTGACACACTGCAGATGGCTGTCTTCTCAGACTACTGGTGCATGTCCTGGCCAACATGGGCTCAAATGAATATCAAATAACAACATTACAGCTGACATTCTGGATCATTTCAGCCTGTTTCACAGTACACTGACTGTAAGCTTATCTGACAATAACTGGGGAAATGTATCTGGCTTCGGTGTCCAAATGCTTCTCTGCCAGAGGTTTTCATAATAAATCTCCCAGGAGGAATTACTGTAATCTGTATGTGTTAAATCAATGACTACAGGCCTGAAGTGCAGGAGTTAAAGTGACTCAAGTCTGCAAGCCTTTGAAATCAATGCTAAAGTAATAACTTTACACCTACACTATAAGTTATCTATACAATTGTTCACCTCGGTGGCCTCTTTCAGATGTTATTGTGTTACAGTCCACAGTGTATTTAACAGAGAATTTCCCCCAATCATTGACACAGCACTCTAGAATGTTTACTGTAATAATTAAAAATAACAGAAAGTAATTGCATGCATAATTATTCACTCTACTGTGGTAATTGTTTAATAGGCAATTCTCTGACAGAATTAACAAACCATAGATAGCAGAAATTACAGCTGCTATTTACTATTTGCTATTATTTACTATTTTATAAATATTACAAATCTAGACATTGGCAGAACTCAAGCTACATTCATTGACTGAAACATCGTTCCTTGGATTAGGGTTTGACCTTTAATTGGCTCTCTGCAGGACTTCAAAAGAATGTTATTGGTTCAATAGAAACAGTCTATGGACAGCATCTGTGACATGGTTTTACTGTAATTTTACCACATTCCTTACTTTGTAAAACCAACAAGAAATCAGTTGTTTACAATAGCTTCAGGATAAACATTATAAATCTATAAATCATGATCTTGTAAAAAGATCTTACAGAAAGACCACTGAAATCACTAATTTTTCTGTCTTTTTCTGTCCTCTTGCACTAACGGTATACGATGTCTGTCTAACATGTTATGGCCCCTCACATTTAGATCTTCCTGTGAAACAGCTACTCACCTGAGTGATAATGCTCTTGAGTTCCATCCGCTCCACTTCCCATGATGCTTTAGCACGGGCAAACTGCTGCGTTAGCTCCTGTGAACTCTGTCGCTCCTCGCGCAGCTCTGCGCTCAGATCTTGTAGCGCCACCTTTAGTTCAGACAGAGTACTGACAAACCCGCTAGGCTGCTGAGGGAGCAACAGGCAATGGGGTTACATACTGCATAAAGCAGTGATTATAATGACATACAAATCCATAGCACGTTATTTCTCGAAAGCAGTTCTTGAAACTTGCATGACACATTAAGTCTTTTGCAGCCTGAACTGTCATTATATGTGAGAGCAACAAATGGAGAAGAAATAGTTTATATTGACATTTAGGGGAGTCAATTATTACAAACTTGATTTTTTGTAAACTGTTCCTTTAACATACCAGAGGGCAGATTTTCTCAGCAAGGCTATGTTCTTTGGGTGTGGAGTTGAGTGGTTGTTCCTCAGCAGCAGACATTTTGTTGTCTCCATAGTGTGTAGATAGCCCATCTTCCTCCAGCAGGAGATGGAGATCCTTGACGCTATTAACCTAGAGGAGCATGTTGTAAATACTGATGAAATAATGTTTGCATAGTACATAAAGGAACATATCTTCTCACAAAGAACTCCATACCTCCAAAATATCCTTGCTCTCCGTGTCTAGTTTCTTGCCAAGTCTCCACTGTTTGAGGAGCCAGCGGAGCTTGAGGCTGATGAGGAGCAGGTTCTCTTTGAGCTGCTGGGACTCCTGCACTAGCAGGTTCCTCTCCTGACTCCAGAGCTTCTGCTGGAGACGCGTCTGCAGGCTCAGACTCTGCAGCTGGAAGTCTCGATGCAGGAGGGCCTTCTGATGCTCTTCCTGAAGCTATAAAAAAGAGAAAAAGGTTTTGTTTTACATTTTAAAGTCAGCATTAAATTCACAATATACTACTCTTATTTTTATGGAAATTTGGTGTGCATGCATTTTTCTAATTCATGTCTTTCATCTTTATGTGTCACTTTAATCAAAAACATTAACCTCCCCTCCTCCTCAAAATGTCACCTCTTCTCTTGATGACATATGTCTGCCAGAGGGCGGGGCTATATTGAATGCCCAATAGCCAGACAGTTTCTACCACTAAAACTTCCAACAATCCAATTATAGTTCCCGAAGGACAAATTCCTCATTTCAGAAGACGTTTCATTCAGATATGTGTTACCATAACTGGAAGACTGTCACAGTTTCCCTTTAATGGTGAATTTGTTTAAAATGAAAAATGCTTCTGAAAATGACTTCCAGTGGGCAAATTTTGCCAGTTAAACTTCTTTTGATAAACTTCTAACAATAGATACGACTGTTTTTTGACAGTAATGTTCTTTCCAGGACCAATAAAAGATGTCCTATTTTACAAATTTACAGTCACTTCTATATACTTGACTGTGTATTATCTCCTAGATTTTTTTTATATGTGTTTTTCGGAGGTTCTAATTTAGCACAAAATGTGTTAACACTCATCCGGCACCTGAGAGAGCTTGTGCGTGTCGCCGTGGCGTGCCTGTCTCTCCTGTGACAGCGCCTCCTGTGCGCCCTGAGCCCTTTCTCTCGCTTCAGACAGCAACGCGTACAGCTCCCCGACCTGCTCTGAGATCTGGAGCATAACATGAGAGAGCGAGATTATCTGTATTTGTAATATAAAGAATATGCCCTCCTGGCAAGACTGCTGTCAAAACAGTCATATAAATTTCAGTCATATGTCATATTAACATGTCAGCGCTTCAATTCCAAAATAATAACAGAATAATAAAGACGTCAGCCATTTTCAATTGAATTAGAATGTGTTTAACTCATGGCATTATTGTGTGCAGAGAACAGTCTGTATTATTTGCCCTTTTGCAAGCTAAGCCATGCGCTCACTGTATAATTTTTGCTTCGATTTTCCTGTTTGCCACTGCAGACAAAAACCCCATGATATTGTAATTTGCACACTTCGTCTGCATTCTGTCGAGCAGTTTGCGCCATCCACATGCCCTACCCTTAATTCAAAGCATGAGTCTTTCATAAGACCACTTATCACCACAAGATCTTAATCATGTCATTTTCTTTCTGAAAATCCAGCCAATGAAAATACAGGGTGTTACAGTACTTGGATGCAGGTTTATTTGAAATGTTACAAAGATGTTTGTCACATTCCTCAAGAAACAAAATTACATAATGCGTTCTTTCCTGATTTAAAGGTCCACCTAATTGAGTGTTTTTAATCATAATGTCAATAGTTTCTGTTGTCTTTAATGTACAGATTAAGGTTTAATAAAGTTTGTGCTAATTTTATAGACCATGGTGAATTTTCTCCTGCCTTCTAAACGGCCCCAAAACTAAAGGAAAAAATAAAAGAGACAGCCTGCCATTAACAGTTAATGGCATAAAACTCTCTGTTTAATAATCAGTAGTGGGATTAGAGCCACTCTCAAACCACAGAACTAAACCATGTTTGTAATGAGAACTGTATTTGCTGATGTCTCTGCATGAGTGAGCTGCGCTTGTGTTATATTTATGGCTGCATGATTCTTTTATATTTTAAGCTCAAACATTTTTCCCAGTACATAAATGTATTATTCAATAGGCTTTGCTGTCACCACTTAAACTCTAATTTCCAAAAAGAAGCAAAAGCTTTCGTTTCAATCTACGAGCTGTTGAAATTTTCATCACAGAAACACTTGTTGACTGATGAGGAATCAGAGGAGCACCAGCAATTCTGTGACAAAGTTTGACTGCGCTGGCCACCGTTGCTAAAGTAAGAAACAGTAAGAGAAATACTGACAATTTACTGAACACTTATTATAATAACCTTCCAGGGCTAAACTAATAAAAAAATTTACACAACACCTTATGTGCCTATATCATCTACAGCAATGACATCTTTATAGGACCATTTGCGTGGGGTTTGTGATATAATTATTTTTCAAAAACTTTAGTTGTTCTGTATTTTTCTTATACTGGCTCTGTTCCAAACTCTAGAGTGCTGCCTCACTGTCTGTCGTCTACACAAGCAGCTTTCTTCTCAGGCAGAATCCTAACCATTATGGAATCTCATAATTGACTAAACGGAAACACTGTAGATTGCCAGCAACTCCTTCTAGAGACACTGATGATTTCAGCAGATTCTTAAATATGCACGTTGCTAAGCTGAGTGTAATACTCAAACAAACAAAATGGGTTTAATTTTTAACACAAAAGCAGATTTTATTTAGGCGAAACTATTTTCTATCCATCATTTTTAAATTCCTGATTCTATGTGCCATTTATTGAAGATTTCTGAGTTCACTGCAATGCATTCTGCTTTATCCGTAAAGAATACATGTGATTCTGCTTTAGACTTAAAAGTAGAGTAAGGAAGCATAATATTTTTGCCCACTGTTTGGAACAGTCTTTACATTAGTAGCACACTTACGATAATTAAAATCTGCTGATAGGGTAGGCTGCTCACTAAGGTTACTAGAGTCATTGTTTAACTGTAGAACTTCAGACAGCAGCAGACATGTATTTGTGCATATATATGACTCACCAGATTAGCATTGGTTCCCTGTTTGGAGTCTAATTCCTCTTCTCTGTTGCTGTCTTTGTAGCTGTCGTTCTCCTCCTCTACTTTGCATGGGTGAACTTTGCCCTCGCAGTCTGGCTGGTCTCTAGAGTCAAGCTGTTGCATGCATGCATGGGCAAGTTAATGAAGGACAGACAAACAAAAAACAACAATGAAAAAGAGCATGACAGAGGACAGACAAGATCAAGAGAAATGTAAAGGAAATTGAAGGAATAGAAAAGGTGAGGTGGCATATAAGAAATTTGATTGTACAAACAAAATGAGAAAACAGAAAAATTAGACCATCAACGAACATGGAAATGGGACAATTAAAAAAATACCCAGAAAACATCACCAGCAAATAAAAGCTCACAGAATGATGAAGAGTATGTATAAGAAAAACAATTTGGTCATTGTGGAATAAGAAAAAATGGCAAATAGAAACAAAACAATAAGGAGCAAAAGCATCATCTTTGATTGGAGGAGAAAACAGGAAATGGGGGAGGGACAACAAAAGAACCAATAAGAGCGGAAAAGGAAAAAATGTAGCAAGCGACCACAGTTTATGGTGCCCATGCGGTGAGGAGAAAGGGAGAGAAGGAGGAAAGGAAGAGTCTGGATTGGATCTCAAAAGTTGGGCCTCTAATGGAGTCTAGATAAATGATGGTGAAGGAGACCTCAGTTAACTATACATAATATTTATGAGAAAGCAAAATGGTTCAATTAAATATAGCTTTGCTGAAGGAAAGACACCATCACCAAAACACCATCAGATTTCAAGGCAGCTTTTATACGTAACAAGCTAAGCCACCTTATTTGGTCAATTTAAATGGTATGAAAATTTAATTATGGTTAATAACTTATGTGAGTGGTGCTTGCCCAAGCAAAACTTGCTCCCATGATGCTAGGATGCTGTGTTGCTAAAGCAGTTGCTAAGGTTTTCTAGGTGGTTACTAAATCAAGGCTTATTGGTCCAAGTAGAAAAAAAACACCCCTGTGTTTAATAATAGTCTGCACTGCAAAGAAACATATATAGTATTTATATACATATTATTTTTGTTTTGTTTTGAATTTTGATATCTTTCAGTTTAAGTCAGTCAGATGTTTCTTTTCATTTTGTTATTTACCAGGTGAAAATTGGAAGTCTGATTGCTCAAAGTAGCAGCATATATTCCCAACAAGATTTATCTTATTTTAATCTAGTTCTAAAACGCTTAACCAGTACAACACAATGTAGATGCCTAAATCTTATTTGACACTTACCACAGACATTGGAGCCAAACTTCTAAGTGCTTTATCATAATATTGACTGTCTATCTGCACCATTAGAGGCCTAATTGTTTATCCACTATGAGGCCATATAACGCTCTATAGGCATGCACTGTTAGCTGTGGTTCGAAAAAATTTCTAAAGGAAAGGCCAGTGTTAATACAACTCAATAATGATCTACCAAGCAAAGCAACAAACAAAATTTGCTGGTAACTAAAGACAAGAATCTAAATGAAAAGGATAGAAAAAAATGGGACAGGGAAATATTAAGTGAGAGAGAGTTTGTACCTTCTGTTGGGCTGTGATTTGGTCGACTTGGGCATCTGCAGGGTCCACAGATTTAGATGGCAGGGGCATCAGGGATATCCCTTCCACACGCTTCTCTGAGGACTGACCCATGGTGTCCACCTTCTCAATGAGGGCATGCAGCTGAGCCTGGAGAGACTGCAGTCTACCATGAAGGGCCTCCGCCAGTGGCAGCGTAGAATTCTGGATCTGGCTCTTCTCCAGGAGAACTGGTTCTGCAGACTCATTGGCTGTGATCTTCCGATAGAAGGTGTCTGCTGAGAGGCAAGTGGAGTCTGGTGATGTCAAAAGCTGAATGGCTGAGGTAACAAGTTGAGCCTGGTCACGTATATCAAGAAGGTCTTTGATGCTGAGGCACTGGGAAGTATGAATATGACTTGTTCCTGAAAACTTCTGATTCTTTTCCTCCAGAATATTAATTTGCTCATCTCCCACCGGCCCTTCACGATGTGCCTGGCTTGGGATGCACTCAGCAGAATCCCCTGCTTCAGCGTCTGTCTCCAGTGCTGGACGTGCAGAGCCCTGGTTGGAAGCCAAGTCGCACCGCTGGAGGTTGGAAAGAAGCACACGGTTCTCATACTGGAGTTTCTTTACTTTTCCATTCAGCTCTGCAATCTGCAGCCTGGCAGCTAGTAACTCTTTTTGGGTGGCTTCATTTAGACCTGATCCTCCATCTTCAGAAGCATCATGGATGATGGTGGATGAAGTGATGGTTGAAGATGATGATGGCTCTATCTCAGTAACAACAGGTAGCTCAGATTTACAGTGATTGAGCTCGTTCATCAAAAGCTTGTTCTGGTCTTCCATTTCAATCAGGGAACGCCGAAGAAGATCTGCCTCTTCTTCCACAAACTGCAAATGTCTTTGTAGCTCCATGACATTTTCAGTGGATGAGGAAAGCAGCAGACTTCCAACTCCCCCTGTGACTCCGACCCCACCTGGTGATTCTTGAATCTTCATGTCATCCATTTCGGCCCGAAGGCCGCGGTTCTCCACCTCCAGCTCTACGATTCGTCGGCTCAGAAGGTTTGCCTCTTCTTCTACCAATTTCAGGTGAACTTTGACCTCTGCCTCACGGGTGTGAGGGGAGTCAGCAACCTCTTCAACGGTAAGTGAGGCATCAACCTCACCGTAGAGAGAACGATACTTTGCCAGTTCCTCCTTCATGGACTCATTGTCTTTAACCATCTTGGTGAGTTTCTTGCACATGAGGGCTGACTCCTCCTTAGCAAAGTGAAGCTGACATTTGAGGTCTGAACTGTCCTCGGGAGGCTACATGAGAACAACGATGGAAAACAGACAACTGTTAGTCCAGATGTAGTTTATAATACCACTGTGCTGTCCATTTATACCCCTTTGTAACCAAACACAGCCAGTTCCAGATCTGGCCTTCTTCCACATTCTAGACATAAATGTTGGCTTCATATTGCCCCTTAAACCTGCTGCTCTCAAACCAGAAATTGGTACTGCCAGTGACCAAGGGGGCAGGATAATGATCTCATTAAGTGTGATTTTTTAAAACAACGAGGGTCTGGCTAGACTGACACCACAAAATGTTATCGATCTCATCAAAGTGATGGTGTCTACACTCAGAGTGCCCAGTGTGACACGCTTTCAGCCCTAATTTTGTTGTTCTGGAGAATTTATTTTCCTGTGTTCCTTTTATTTTGTCTGTTTGAAATAATTTTGTTGAATAATATCATATGTGTGAACCGATTGCATAAATATACTTTAGTAACTCATGACCTTTACATCAAATCCAGCTTGTAATAGCACAGAGACACTGAATTAAATTATTTTAGTTGTTAAAATGTGTTCTTAAAACAGGTGCACCATATTTGGTTGCATGCTGGTTATGTTATGTTGTAACATATTCAGTTTTCATTTAGTTCTCAAGCTAGTGGAAACACAAGGTTCTTCTGGGAAAGGTTCATTAACCCTTTCTACACATTCTCACTGCAAGAACACCTCAAGAGCTCCGTTGATGTGCATGCACTTTGTAGACCTTTGTAGACCCTTTGCAACTGATTGTAATTGAAATTGTTTTGATTGGTTACTTGAAAAAAGGAGTTACCTTGCAAATCTGAAATAACAGAATCATCAAAATGCCACTTAAATCACTGGAGTGACTAACAAAAGTGTAACTCATGGTGGACAAAACACAGGACTTATTTGACAGACAATGGAAAAGTTAAAAAAATCAATTCAACTAAGACCTTTGACAGAATAACAGGCAGGGGCATGTATAATGATTTCTATGAATGCTGTACTTTATCAGTCCTCTTTCAGGTCATCTTTATTAGCAGGGAAAATGAGGTTATCAAGTGTATTGTAGTATAAATTACCTGAGGTGATGCTTTTTTATCAGGTTTGTTGTTTGGCCTGCCACTCCTCTTCTTCACATTCTACCGGAAATAAAGGAAAGATGAGATAAATTAATTACAAATTGTAAAAACAAAAATGGGAAACTTTTGTTAATCTCCAACCACTGCACATACATACGAATATGACACTGATCCTCCCTTGATGTCTCTCTATCACTATCTCTGTCACATAATTTGGCAGTAAATCAGTGGGGAAATAAACTAAACAGTGCATCGTGAGGTATCTCATTGTTCCCGTTATATACAAATCAGCTCCACTGTGAGAGGTGCAAAAAAAGGAAAGTAATAACAAAATAATATGTTTCAAGGTTTGCATAATGTTTCCTTATTTATGCAGCACTCATTTTAAAGCAAAAATATCCTCAAGGTTATGCTATATTGTGAAGGGATAGCCCCACTTTATAGCACCTTATATACCTATATTCTTAATTTTCTTTTTTAATATTAAGCTTTATAATACCAATAACCCTCAAACATACATTTGTCTCTATATTTTTAGGTATAAAGAAATATTTAACCTGATATATAAACAGTAGGCCTAAATGTGATTTCATATTGTTCCAAACTTAAATGATTGGATACATTTAGGCATTTGGCAGACGCTTTTATCCAAAGCGACTTACATTGCATTATACTATACATTGTTTCTGAGTACGTGCAATCCCTGGGTTCGAACCCATGACCTTGGCGTTGTTAATGCCATGCTCTAACCACTGAGCTACAGGAAAGCTCAATGAATACAATAGGATACAATAAGTATACAATAAGTAATGCTGACGATATAAACCTGTAGAAAACATTTTCAATTAAATAATTATTCGTACTGCAGCATCTTTCACAGTAAGTCTTGTTTTACAGCAGCTTTACAATAAATACTGCCTTACAACCCCCAGTAAGCGAAAATAAAGGGGACTGTAGTGAGAGAAATTTAAAAAAAATATATACAAAAATAATAAACAATTCTGGTATGTAGTAGGAAAGGAGAGATAAACACTTAGCAACAAATATAAATATATAGAAGTAAAACAGTAATAATGTTTGACAGATCAGTTTAAAAACAAAACCTTGGCCTAAAACACAAGTCAAGTAGCTTTACATTGCTAATGTAATTTTCATCAAAACAATGTAACTTTCTTTAAAAAAGAAATCAAACAGGATGGGGTTAATAAGGATAAACTGCTGCGTAAAATCCAATTTAAACCTTTTGTCGTATGTGGGCTGACAGAATGGTCCACTTTAATGGCAAAGCAGCTTTTAATGGCATTACACTTCTTTAAAATCAATAGATTTGTGCTGAAAGAAAATGGAAGAATTGATTTAGTGTTTCGACCAACTTTGTGACATTTTTTTTTATTTAATGCAGTTTGCTGAGACTGTGGGAAAGATTTCTAGGCATAGTGACATTATAGCAATGTCATGTATTTCACAGCTTAGGTTTCACTGCCTTCTTAGCAAGTAAAGGCCCAAGTATATGTACTGTACAGCTCTTTTAACTGCCTTTTCTTGGGTCTGTGACCCCTCCTCCTGTGAGTGTTTCCTGTTCTGACTGTCCACACAGTCATGCTAAAGTTCCATCCACTCCGCAAGGCTGATGCAAGCAGTTGGCTATCTAATGCAATGTGTCTCCCACATTGAGGGTTTTTCTGTTTCTGTCCCTCTCTTTTTTTCACAGACACACACAATGTAACATGCAGACAGGGTAAACAGTACACAGAGGCTTATACAAATTGTTCAAAAATAACATTCCTTAGATACTATTAAAAGCTAAAATAAAACAAGTCTTCTATAAGCGAGTAAATTTATTAGGCAATCCGACTGGAAGAATCATCAATTTCTCTGACAATGCTGATGTAGATTATGTGTACACTTTACAGTGCATGTACCACCATAAATATCTAGCATGACTTAGTTTTGTTTTGCTTGCCATGTGGTGACACACATGTAAAATATTCAGTGTTAAACCACCAAAGTAAAAATATGGGTGTTAACGCTATTATGACAAGTTATGTCAAGTTTCACAGAGGGATGTAGACTCTTCTCATTTCTAGCAAAAAAGTTTATTTTGAATCCTGCCCAGAGGTTATGTGTTATGATTATTCTGCTCTGAATGCAACTACTTCAAAGGGTATATTAATACAAAATATGACAATAGATGTAAGCATATATATCACTGCATAATTTTGCTCTGCTAGCACATGTTCTTTAGCAAACTCCCAAACAAGTAATCTGTCATCTGATTCCTCTGTTGCTTATCAGCTACCTGAATTTCAACACCATGAAACCTAATGAGGGTACAGAAACCTGAGGACTTGCTCACACACACACACACACACACACAGTGGTCTATCTGCTGTGCCCTGATCTTGTGCTCGCTTGACTTGCTCTTATGAAACACTCTTTCTCCATCACAGAATATAGGGAATCTGATGATGTCATGTTACAGGGATGAGGAAAGAGATTCACTATTAAAGAATAAACTCCATCCTCATTATAGTAAAGAACAATAGAACCTTCTCTCTGTATCTCTAATTTTACCTGCTGATTGAACTGAATTATGAAGACAAGAGTTAAAGGAGTGTGTTTAATTGAGAGAACCTTGGTTTTATGCTCCACCCTACACACTTTATACAGCCTGTTGCGTAAGAAAGATTGAAAATGGAAACTGGACACTCATTTGTGAGCCTACATTCATAGAGAAGTTTTCTTTTATTTACATTGGATATTTAAGACTTATTAGGATTAGGATATGTACAGTATGTTTCTCAATTGTACATGTAAATCAAATAGAAATGCCTAAATGTTGATGCTGAATCAGTCAGGCAGTAGGAGCATGACAATTGACTGCTGTAAATCCTGACCTCATGGGCTAAAGTTAAGAGAACTAACCAATCATGAATTATGTAAGAATCATTTGTAAATAAAAGTATTCTGTTTCCCTTTATAATCTGGGACATCATGGCACGACATTTAGTTGAACTGTAAAGTTTGACTGAGAAGTTTTTACTTTATGGTTTTAAAGAATGTCAAACCTATGACCTTGATCTGCCTGGAACAAAATCTGCATCGACCTAATCTCATTTTGATTTGTCATTAAAGCCTGATCTGTTAATCCTAGTTATATATACAGTAAAACAGACAATACAGGGAGTGAGTTGAAACTTGCAGCTGCTTTTACAGGAACTGAGTGTGTGTAGGGGAACATTTAAATAGGACTGCGGCAAAACAATAAAACTGTTTTGTGTGACAAGGCAAACACTTGCACTTCAGAATAATGTCAAAAGGCGCATCAGTCTGTTGGAACTGTGCGACGGTGAGAGTGTTTTGTATACCTTGATATAAAATAATATGCAAGTCCAATAAAAGACTGAACTCTTCTGCTGATGTTTTTAGAGGCTCCACTTCAATCTTTCACAGCCCAAACAGAATTACACTTCACTTCCTTACATGCAAGAATAGGAGGTGACAAACAGAGAAACCCTTGAGCTGAGAGATGCATGTGGATGGGTTATCTGTTAGACAACTCTAGATAAATCAATGACATACAATGTATGATGGTTACTAAACAGGCACTCTGATGGTGAGGACAGAAGAGGCTACGTTTACAATAGCATAGCAAACTACAGTATTTGTTCTGTTTATGCGGTATATAGTGTGTATACTGTGCACAGGTATGGAAGTTTTTTGTTATGGATGACCTTTAAGGCTGCTCAAATATGCAGTATGCAGCAAAGCAAAATGAGAAGAATACTGTATCCCATAATGCAGTGCACTCAGCTTGATCTTTTGATCTTCTAGTTTGATGAACCAAGTCATTAACATTAGTCATAATCTTTTAGATTTATTCAGACATATTTAGATTTATTCAAACATTGTCAAACATAATTTTACACAATATTAGATTACAAATGTAAAATAATGTTTTTTTTTCACTCGCTGAAATAAACAAGATTAGGTTATGTGACAACAATTCTAAATAAATGCATTCTGTTTTATAAAAAAATAGTGGTAAAAATGGTGTATATTCTAGACTATTTAGTAAGCAGTAAACTAGTATTCTGTTCCTGGCACAGCCAGAGTGATAGAGGCTGCTATAAATTCATTTTCATGTTTTTTCCACAATTCCCAGACTGCAGACACAAGTCCCCAACCACTCCAGACTATAATGGGTTCCCATGACAACAGCTTTTGTGAGCACTTCCCCTGTAGAGCTCAATGGAACAAACTGATGAATAAATGAGGACGAACTATGAAGAGGAAAACAGGAAGTCGCAACCTTTCAAATCTTTTTCATATGAGAAGACTTCTCTCCATTTGCACAGACAAAACATCTGCAGAAGACCACATTTTACATTTACATTTAGTCATTTAGCTGACGCTTTTATCCAGAAGACTTACAAATGAGGACAAGGAAGCAATTTCAACAACTATAAGAGCAACAATGAATAAGTGCTATAGGATATATATATATATATATATATATATATACATTTTCCTTTCTCTTTAATTGTGCTTTAACACTGGGAAGCTAAGAAGCACATCATTTGCATAGCAGGATTTGAATACCAACTGAGTACCTGCAGGTGATACGTATTTGGCACAGCAAAGATCCCACACAAATTTCAACGTCTCTGTGCAACATCCTCTCTGCACACAATTGGAAAATGAGAGTTTCTGGTTCTTTGATCAAAGGCACCATAATGTTTATTGGTTCACAACAGCTGTATGGCAGTGATAAACACAAGAGCTATGAAAATTCTGCTTCTGCTTTCAAAACCTCTACCTCTTTATGAGCACCATATATTTCACTCTCCCTTCCAACTGAAAGAACATATTGGGCAGCTTTTCTGTCCATATGAATTTGGCGCAGCTCAGCATCAATTTCAAGTTACTTCTGTCTATCCCCCGATACCTGCATGTTGACATCTAAAATTGGCCATATACTACCCTCATTTTGGTCAAGGTTTTGTAATTCACTGTTTACATGTTCATTTTTTTTCCCTTTTTGACCATACTTTTATACCTTTTAAACTGTTGTACCTATCAGTAACCCCTGCAACTAATTTAACAAAAAGTGCAGATATCAGGCAATGTTTTAGAATGTAATCTGCTAACTATTCCTAGAATTTTTGCAAAGTATGCATTTTTTCTATATAGTACATGAAAGACTCAGGTCTACATGTACTGAATACAATAGAGCACACTGTACTAAAAGTGACATATCTATCAGGTATGTTAACCCATAGCTGAAATGTGACCTCTGCATTTAACCCACACCAGTGAGGAATGAACACACACTACGAGTCATAAACACAGCATTGGAATCGGCAGGCAACCACCAATCTTCTTCTTACAAGTGAGACTCTAACCAATAGGCCACAACTGCCCATGTAGGCCACACCTGGCCCTACTTTATCTGTCCATTCTGTATCCCACAATGCAGTGTGCTTTGACCTTTAATGACCTTCCATTTCCAATGTGATGAATGTAGCATACTACTGTTTATAATAATTGGAAAAAAGAAATAGCAAACAGTATACCGTGCACTATTTAGTAAGCTGGTTTCCATTTTATGTCCCCTTTAGTGGAGTCCTCATAGTGCACATACACATAACAAAAGACAGCTGCATGCAGATGCTTTACAATCATCAGCAAATCATTGGGTAGCCAGTTTGCTAAAAAACAGAAAGACACAATATGAACTTAGCGTTTCACATATTGCTCTCTTCCTGTGCTGTGATAACTTTGATTGAGGCTAAAGTTTTGGCACATTGTGCATTAGCCTCCAGGCATCTCACAGTTTTCCAGTATGACATATGTTTCCGTCCACCCGTGAGCGGGGAGCTTCCTTTACATGCTTATCAGACTTGAGTGTTAATTAAAGCTTTTATAATTACATGTGAAACCCCCGAGGCCCATGAGGGAGAAGCAGATGAGCGTGATCTGGAAGTAAGAGCTTGGAAATTGTTCAATAATATTGGGGACAATTATTAATAGAACAAAGTTAGCATAGTTCTTGTGTGAATTGTGCTGTACCGCAAAGACAGGAAGTAGCAATTTGCAGGCTCTTGATAAATTACAGCTTTGTGTTATTTGACCTACATAGAGGTCAAATGAAGTCATTTTGGTTTAGGAACACTATGTCCCTTCACCTCCCTCTACATTAACACATTATAAATGGAAAGGTGGCGTATAAACAGGTCTGCTCTGCTTTTTCTTTTTGATAGAAGTAACTTTTGAAGCTTCACCACAGTGGAGGACACCTTATTCTTTCATCTGATACCTCTTTCCCTCCTTCCTTCCCTGTGGGGACGACCCAGTGTTATTGCCTCCGTCTGTCAAAATGTCAGTGCTTTTATATTCATATGCCACAGTTGAAGCAGTTCGACCTTAACAAACACTGCTCAGCTACAAAACGCATGAACAAAACAGGGTCTAGAACTGACTAGACCCTGAAGTCATGTTGATAGCCTGCCGTCATTTCAAACAGTGCGTGTGCTGTTCTGCTTCGTGAAATGTATAAGATTAATGACTCCGAAAAGTCGGGTAGTTGCACCTGTAGTGAGCAGGGGGAAATTGCTCCCAGGTGTGGTCCAATCAAATCTAACTGTGGCTGCCTGTTTCTCATTAACACCACTGATCAGCAATCAAATGCAATCACAGTGTGACATACATTTGGGATATATTGCACAGTTTGTGGGCATTAATGGAAATTGTCAGAAAATGTTTATTTAGCTTCAAGAGAGTATTATATATTATGATTTTACAATGGTGTGTCCTTAAACCAAACCTTTTTGTTTACATTACTTGACATCAATGTTGACATTTACGAGAACTGACTCTAAACCAATCATGTTTAAATCGGTGAAACGGGACACACCACTTCATCTAAGTCTTTGCATTGAGTATCTGTCCACATTAACTGCCTGTAAGACATAGGGGAGAATAAACCATCTGCATGAGAAACGAATCGATTGAAACCAACTCCCAATTGCCACATAAACTAAATCTCACTTTGTCTTTGTAGCCCCGTCTTATTATCTCAGAGGAGCTCAGTCAGGGAGCCCAGCACTCATAAAAGAGAACAGCGTGCACTTGACGCTCATTAGCGTGTCAGGTTGCTAGCCGCATGCACCCTGGCAGATAAAAAACACTCCAAACATTCCACTCACTGCTTACTTTGTTCTCTCATTTGTTGTAAGGATGACATTTGGCATTCAGCGCAAGAGGACGTGTTTGGAGGAGGCCTTGGGAATCTTTGGGAATGTTTAAAATGGGTCAAATTCCTTAGCTTGAACTTGTGTGGCTAACAAAGAATTAAGAAGTTCGATTTTATGCTGCTTTGTTTAAAACAATGTTGGTATTATGGAGAGGCTTGTATACCTCAGAATAGTGTATTCTTCACTTTTTACATTACTACTGCACTAGCTCATACTCCACAGACTCAATTCAATATACTTTTCATTTTGCTAAATAATAAATCTGAGTGAGAGAGAAAGAGAGGTAGTGTCTATGTGTTCAGTTTTGTGTGTGGTTTACTTATCACTAAATGAAATCAGTGATGCAGAGAAGTCACTGACGGTTAGAAGCATGTTGATTGGTTGAGTTGATAAGGGGTTAAGAAAGACAAGAAATAAAAAGGGAAAAGAGGGTCATATTTTAAGGGTGTGTAGTTATCTGAGGTCAGCGTAAAAATGAAATCACCAGCCTATAATATTTTATGGTACAATTCTAATTTTAAGTCCACATAGAGACTATTCACATCATACATTAAATAGATTTGCGATTAGTCGTTAATGATCTAATGTTCTAAAGAAAATGTTTTAGATCACGTCCACTGAGAATCATTATTAGACTGTTATGGTCAAACATTAGAGTATCATTACAGAACAACGGCCACCAATTAACAAAATGTCTGTCAATACCTATACAAACCAGATTATTTGACTAAGCGCAATTTAATTCGATTGTGATGTGTTTAATGACATGATAATTAATCTCTCTTGCCTTTCAATAAAAATGTTCGTCTATAAAAACACACACAATTCAACTCATTTAGAATTGACTGGATATGGTGATAAATATCACTTGAGTGCTTTGGTTAACAGATACAAGTATGAATTCAATATAATAGTATAAAAAGATATATAAAGTATAAAGATTCTAGAGTACGTATATTGGTACGTATATTGGTTTTTAGAGGCTTCCAGTATTAAAATCTTACTGATTATGTTAGAATAGCATACTAACATACTACAAGCGCTATCATAGTATGCATACTACACAGTCCTTACAATATATACAATGTAGTATGCAGTACTTTAGTATTCTGTTCCAATCATAGCCTTAGTTCCTGCTGACCATACCACTTCAGACTGCTGGTCTAGACAGATAACATTGATAAGATGGGCAGGTCACTGGGCTGTAGTAATGGAGCCATTTGGCAGAAGAAAACTGCTGAAGGTGTAATTCTGATGTGATTCTTATGTGATTAAGTAATCAATCTCACTTCTCATCCCCATTATCTCAAAACCAGCAGACACTGACCACAATCACATTTCATACTTCCCCAATTGAGGAGCTTTTGTCTTTAATAAGCCCTTCAAATCTTCAACATGACTTATATATCTATATTTAAACCTAGGGATTCCCATTTTTGAGTGTGTTGCACACCTCCTAAGTGAGCAGAAAATGAGCACTGACAGTTGGTCTTACACAAAAGCAATGAAGCATAGCATGTTATTCATGCTCTATATAAATCATTGTACTACCCTTCTACAGCTCTGTGTTTGTTGGTTGACATGATTTTAGGGGACATGGAGATCCCGAGAGCCTGGATGTGAGAAGATGGCTTATGTAAGAGTTATATCACACACATAATCAGTAAACTCAACAGCTCACTGATGCGATTGGGGGAAATGGAGAAGATCCAAGCTTATCAATTAGCTTCACCTAAGAGACCTGTGAATTCAATTGGAGGGCAGGAGGTGTGAGCTGTTTGTGTAACAATGTGATGACTACTACTATAAGAACACATGTCTTTTTTAACACATCTCACACACTATAAAAATAGTGTTGTTTACTATTAAATAAACAGCCATTTCATTTCCCATTCATGCACTCTGCATGTCAATTTGAAAGCCCTATATTGAATGATACAATTGGACACTATGGATTTTTAGCACACTGCAAAAGAGATTCATTTAACCTCAGTCCTGGGAAACAGTGGACAGGCTATAAACACAGATGAAGTAGCACTGTGGATCAATACAATTTCTCTGTGTGAAAATCCCAGTTGTATATTGTATACTTGTTAGGAATGTCTGTCTATAATACAGTTTAAAGTTAACCATCTTTTTAAAAATGTGTTGTTATTTATTATTCCTGTAACCTTGCATTGTTACCCACATTATTTTCCCTGCCCACCCAGCCTAGGTGATGTCATCAGCAAACATTGTTGTTTCAGAGGTGGAGCAAGTTATTGCATCTTGTGATTATTTTCTGCTAGTGAAGCAGACACAACAAGACCAAGGACTAACAGACTATTGACAGAGGAGAGAAGAAACATCCACAAACCTGACAGATATAATCCTGTCATGTGCTTTTTAAAGAGCTAAGCTTGGCCGGTTGCCACAGTCACAGTCACATCTTCATACAAGTCATGCTGTTAAGCTAATGGAGTTTGTGTTGTATGTATTCAAGAGACAACACAATTAGTCCACCATTAAAACCAGAAATAGAACAGCCAGTTGCTTTACACGGGGTGTGTTCCTGGGGTTTACAAATGACCTGCAAGAAATGCTGCATTGTCACTACCAAATCAAATAACCTTTCAGAGTGTAAGATCCAAGCATCATAAATCAAACACACTCATTTTCCTTACTGCTCAGTTGTCGTCTGTCAGCTCTGTAGAGTGCTGAGCTCTATAATAAAAGAGAAGCAGCGTCTGGCATGTTCCCTCCCTCCCAAACATCCTTCTATTGTTTGTTTTGCTTGTGCCATTTGTTCAGTCATGTAATTTTCAAGTGGAAGCTGTTGATTACAAGCTCTCTGTCAAAAGATGTACATACACAACACACATACTGTACACACTGAGCTAATAGGTGGTCCACATAAAGCAGTTATGATTACGACATAAGAACTTCAGCTTTAGACAAAAATGTCCTTTGATTGAAGGCTTTGACTGAAGGCCTAAATTTAGTTCCAGTACAGTGACCATGTTTTTGCCATTTAGAACGTCTGAACATCTTAATTTCATACTGGAACAACATTCCTGTCAAACAAACAGCTGGGATCCAAAATTACTACTCCCCAAATGTAAGTGACAATTGGCTTTGAAGAGTAAACTAAATGAAATTACTCACCAGTTGACTGGTAAATTAATTAGAAACCGTAACATAACACATGGTCATCTGCCATGACTCCACTTATACCTCTAATTTACCATTAGAAGATTTTCTGAGATACCTAACCCTTGTCTTCAGAAATCCATTTGGTGACACATCTTCACCCTAAAATTATCCTGATCTTAAAATCTGATTGGTTGACAGCAACGTTGCTCCAGGACCACCAAGGATGACTTGACTAAATCACAGAGTTCTATCCTGCCTCCCACTACACTACACACAAACACACCCCTTTTCATTGCTTCCATCACCTCAACCCAGACATTCATTGTGCCCGGCTGACAGTCAAGCGCATAGGACGACATCCCCAAGTCTTTAAAAAAACACCTGTTCCTTGACCAACACGTTTCACCAGCCTGCTAATCTGACAATCAAAAGCAGCTCTTTTTAAATGGCTGATAAAAAGAGACAGACCTTAGGAATGACAAAAAGCAGCGATCAGAGGTGCGTGTTACATCAGTCGATGAGTTGAGTCCACTGTGTGCTAACATGAGAAGCACGGACAAACATCAAATATGCAGATATCTGCTCATGCTTATATTTGGCTTGCAAAAATGTGTAGGAGAAGAGAAAAAAACGTTGTTTGTTTAGAAATTTCAAGACTGTTGTTTAACCTATTAACCTATATAGTGCATATTTATGCATAAATATGTGTGTGTTCAGGTGTACTGAATTTTGCGTGCTTCGTGCAGACCTTTACTGGAGCATAAAATCACCCCTCACTCCCTGAGGAAGAACCTGCCAGAACTTTCTGTGAAGCTGGAATGTCACAGGTCAGATTATTAAGTGTTTTCTAAGGCAACCATCAATATTCCTGTAGCTCAGTTCCTGTCGCTCAACTGTTAGTCCCTGTATCTCAGTTGCTATAGCATTGCATTAGCAGTGCAAAGGTCATGAGTTTGCAATTACCCACAAGCCTGTAATAAAGGTGAGTTTTGCATGGCGATATTTACAAATCTAGTTCTGTGCTGCGTGTGTGCTTGTCCCTGGCAACAGGACTGTGTATTTGGCCGCAGTGTTACCTTGTTTTCATTCTCTGTTCTTCTCATCATGTTCCAATTCAGGCCAAAACATCAACTGTCACCTTTGTGCTTTGATGCTGTACAGAACAGGCTGCACAATACACAGCAAACACAGCTGACAAACCTTCACAGACTCCTCATAAACCAGCAACTACTCCTGCATTCATTTAACTTTCCTTCTTTGTGTTATTCCAAATAATGTAAATATGTGATTCAATGCAAACATGCTGATTGTGATTGTTCTATAAATATATAACCTAATTCTCAGTTCAGTCTTTGTTATGATTGTGTATGTTGCATGTTTTTATTTATGCAATCCATTATATTTTATGATAGCCAGTATAAATGTAAACACAACATATAACATCACAGCACTTACACAAAAGTTCCACAATGTTTCTTATTCTTTAAAGTACCATGAGTACAGTAATCATTTAGTATCAAGGTATATGTCAAAGTACTTTAACTATCTGATATCATCACTGTATCATGATACCAGCGCTGAACTTTTTTGTAAGGGAAATAAATCGAAATCCTTTTGTCCTGCAATGAAACGGCTCATTAAACTGGAAACGATTCCTTATAAAAGCTTGGAGGGCTGTTTTTACTGACCCATGACTATTCCTGTAACCATCAAATATCCTGTGAGTCAGCCATGACTCTCGGTCAGCACAGCATTGCTCTGCTTCTGAAAGAACAGTTTTTTTGCACACCTGCTACATCAAACATCATTCCTCAAATCGTCAGGCCGTTCTCAGAATATTGAAATACCCTTGAATAGACAGAGTTCTTCAAATGCTCAGTTCCTTTTAGTTACATGGTGAGCGAGGGTTTTAAAGTTTAAATAGCCCCAATGCATGACTCTGCTGGCTGGGACTGTGCTATCTCTAAGCTGTCGGTTTCCTCAGTTTCTTTCCATCATAGCGACTAACGATGAGAGCGAGTTAATGAACACAGCCCTGGTGACCCTGAACTTCCTTCCTTTCTCAGGGTTTCCCCCTCAGAGCAAAACAAAGCTACAGGCTTCCTGAACAATATAAATAAAGACCCAGTCAGTCTCATAGGACTGTTTCCCTTTAGCAGTCTAGATTTTACAGCTTCAAAGACTAAAGTGCTCTATGTCAGCAAACAAGCTGTAGGGTGACTCCAGTAAATAATTAATGATGTCATTTATATCATGCTCCATTTGCAACCTACTGTATATAAGACACTACATCGTAAACTAACACTATAGACTGTGTATGTCTGAAATGATAAAGTATTTGGGAAAATTCTAATCCCCCGATTTATAATACTGATGTTTCTCCATAAGCCTATTTAAAACACCTAAAGCCAATAAAACAGCCCCACCACAGAGCGACCACCATCAGGAAACACACAGAAGCGCACCTCTCAGCACCAGTACATGTGCACCTAATCACCCGTGAGGTTTAGAGGCAGCTGCAGGAGAGATCGATACAGATTGTGTGTTAAATAAAGAACAGGGAGCAAGTTAAATAAAGAGAGAGAAAGAGAATAAAAGAGCACAGAGAATCAAAGGCTTGGGGGAAAAGAAAATAATTTTCGGGGCTGGAGTTTATGGTAGAAAAAAATAATCAGCACGCTTTCAGTCTGAAGGTTTATTTGTGTGTGAGGGGGTTTAGATCATTGGTGATATGTTGTCAGCTTGAATAGTGCTTTTCACATAGACCCACAACCAAATATGAACAGAGAATCAGTTTTGTGATTCTCTTGTGTTTCAGTTTTCACTGAAATCGGGCGGGAGTTAGTCAACATAAAAACATGAAACCAACCTTCACATAATGTGATGCATTTTCAAGTAATATTTTCAAAATGAAAAAATATAGAGCTGACTATATGATTTTATCCATCGAGAAGTGATTGGAATAAAACATTGTATTTTGTTTAAAGATTTTGTTTAAAATGTTTCTTTGGAATAATGTGCAAAGATGAATCATGGGGACCAGGACACTGTCAATTTTAAACTCTATTTTTCATGTTTTTCTGATGTGTGTGTTGTTGATGTATATTAATCATCTAACAAATGTCTGTTCTGTGAAAAAATGTTACTTAATCCTCTCCCTGTTTCTGTTGCATGTCTCTACAAGATTTTTTAAAATATTTTACAAGTCTGTGATGATTCATCTTCTCTCTTTGAGTAATATGTAGCCTAAAAGGTTTTTTGTAATGTAATTAAGTATGAACGCTCTCATGCTTTCTCTGTGTACCATGGGTGTCCGTTATGCCAAGAATTCAGGCCTCAACAACAGAGAGTGGCACACATCCTGCCCTGGGCATTTGGCCAATAAAAATGCAGAACAGAACTGTAAGCCCACCCATAGCAGTGCAGCCTAGCAAATCAGAAAGCCGGCAAGGACTACCCCGCAAAATCATTCTCAAATAGTGTAATGACCAGTTCTGGCCGTTTATTTACTCAATAATGCATTCATCATCACTTTCTATCACACAACAGGCGCTGCTAATAGACCACAGACCAACCATTGAGCCAATGCAGAGAATCTCACCAACACTCATAAAACAAAGAAACATTCATCAGCAAGAAGAAAAAGAATGCAGGGCAAGAGACAAGAGAATTAACCCAAGAACACAAGAACGTGCTTTATGTTTTCTCCTTGTTAAACTGTCACTAGAGAAAATCTAATGCTTAATTCATACACTTCTCTTTCAGTCCCGAAGCTGACATTTACACAGAGAAAGTCAACAGATCAGGGCTCTGGCCTCCTGAAGTTACACAGATATAGCATTGACTACAGCGGTACACTGTGCTTTGCTCTAAACTACAGAGCAAACATTAACATTGTGCCCTACGCCAAATCAAGTAAAATATAAACATGTTGCCTTTTAGAAACATCCCTAGGAACTCCTAATAAAGCTATATGGAATTTTAGAGCAAAAGAAGCAAAGTGAAGGCCCAATTTTTCTAAGCAGTCTGGCAAAACTCAGGAATATTCTGACATTGTGAACTTACAATAATTTAACTAATACTAATAAATCTAACAGTTCCCATTTGAAACAGCCATTATCTGTGCCTATCCTTAGCCACTGCCCACTGTAGCAACACTCGGGTAACTGCCTAGAACATGCTAGCATCATTGTGGTGATTTTTGCATGTACTATTTCCTCAAGAAAATGTAAAAATCTGGTTAGTGTAATTAATTATTAAACATTGGTGTTGTTTTTCATTGGTGTCTGTTCTCTGCATCTTATCATGCTTAACAACATTTCCTACCCGTGGTGAAATCACTGCAATGCACAGCTACTTGTGGCTTATTGCTTCATTACCCACAAATCAAATTTGAGTTTCATTATACTTGGAAGAGCTACAGTTTGTTTTGAAATCCACTGAGTATCTAATCAACACCCTGACAGTTGTTAAGCTGTTTTCCTCACCTCTCTGGTCTTCTCCATCTCGGCCTGCAGGACCTGCTTGGCCACATCCAGATCCTGTAGCTTCACCCTCAGCTCCTCGTTCTCCTGCTCCAGGCGAGCTCTCTTTTTCTCCACAGTATCAAGCTCGTTGTGCAGGCGGATGGACACATCCTTCGCCACCTAAAACCATAATGACCAAAGAAGGAGATCAGAGATGTGTTTTTAAAAATAGTGAAATGAGGTGAGTGTCAAATTTACTTTTATTTAAAAGTGACTATGTGGATTTCAAAATTTCCAGTGGTACAGGCAGCCTTGCCAAAAAGACTTTGGTTTCTGTAGTTTAAGATTAGTGTTGGTCTAGCTGGTGCATCACCAATAGTGTTTACTAGCAAACTAAACTGGTGAGGTTGGTGGATCAACATGCTCTTCCTTGTAAGACTATCTGACCATGGTAGTCTTGCTGGTAAGAATGATGGAGTCTATCCCATATTGGTGATTAGCATCCAAAACACAACATATGCTTGTGACCAGCCATGCTTTTTAACAATGTACTGTAATACAAGGTTGTACCTGGTGTTAATGGTGTTTTTAATATAGCTATTTAGCAGTGCTTGTGTTGCTGTACTAATACAAATATATTGCAATGCAGTATCCAAAATATCCATAGTAATGAATCATTATTCCAATTACCTTTCAATGTAATATTTGGCAGGATGACAGCAGCTTTGCAAGAGTAAGCTATTAAAGATGGCTGATTCATACATTTATGATGCATGGTTCTTTATGCCCTTAGAGCTCATTAGAAGCTTTTGATTACAAAGCTGCTCTAACTTTTACAGAGGCATTTATCAGTGTTGGGAGAATAAAGGCACAGATATACACAAGAATATATGCAAATACATAATAATGTGTACTGGTGCAGGATGGACATTTTTAACACCATAACACCTTTATTTATCTTTAACAATGTTTGTATCATTCTTTAGGAGACCCAAAAGATGGATGTAGGACTGTGTGAAGGGAATACAGAAGAGACAGAGCAACAGTCAGTGAAGGGGATAAATGGGGACTGTGAGGGGGTAGATGAAGGAAAACAGTTGCTGTTTGTGAGTTGCGCTATACGTGAGAGAGGTTTTTCCCCTCTCTCTGGGTCTGAACCAAAGCCAGAGTGCAGCTGGGCATCTACAATGCCTCTCTGTACCAACACCATGCTCTAATTCATATCAGAACCTCCTTCTCTCATTCTTTCCCATTCTTTCCCTCAGGCCGCCTCTCTGTCCTGTTCCATCACTGTTTCCTACCACTCTTCTGTTTGTAAGGCGCTGTAAACATCTCTGTTGTGCTCTGAGGCCTCTGTTCCTCTGAGTCGATACATTATTCTGTTTGTTGCATCTGTATGTCTGTCTAGTAACTGTGATGAATGGCAACATACTTCACCATATATGGAAGTGGAGTTTTGGAGTTGGAGCTTGGAGTTTTAAAGAACTATTTCTTTTTTTTTAGAAATAAATGGTATGAGTCACCTAATAATTGACAATGAAAAACAATGAAGTAATGTTTTATAAGTTATTTATTGATTTCCTAAAAGTATGAGCTTTTACATTTTTAACGGCTATATTAGCATATCAATTTAATGATATATAAGGAAAATAAGTTAAGGTTTACATAGGCAGAGATATAACTGAGCTTCCGGGTTTTTTTGCTTAGTCAGGCTATGAGCATTTAAAGTGCATGTAAACACACTTTACATCTATAACATGCACAGTTTTTAAAACTGCTAGAAACACAGTTTTTAAAATGTTATAAAGTTTTATTTTATATAGTTTATATAGTTTTTTAATATAGTATCTATGTGCAGACAAAAAAGCCAGCATAAATCAACATCATCATTCATAATAGTGTACAGTTGGCTTTTAAACCAAAGGTGAGGGTTTTATGCTAATTGGACATTTGTACATCATACAAAAGCTTTAATTATCAGTGCTCCATAAGTGTCTGTTGGTCCCAGTTCATTTGCACTCACTCCACCCCCCACCCCAAATGAACGCAGCCCACCTGCTTTTTGTCTGACAATGTCACAGCCTGTTGTCGCGTTTGCATGCAAAAGAACACAGTCACATTTAGATTTAGTGGTAGAGTGGTTAGGTTAAGCTCTGCAGTGCCATGGGTTTGTGAGGCTGCGTGTATGTGTGTTTAGAAGCGTTACAGTTCTTTCCCCCTTACCCACCCACTCACCACAGCCTGATGTGAATCCATTTGCTATTCTGGCACCATTTGACCCAACACTAAAATCAAGTGAGTATAATTAGCCATCAAAAGCTATCTGCATGTGGTCATGACTGTTTGTCAGCAGTACTTGGTCAAATATGTAAATGGCTCAGTGGAATTTGTTTGTTGTTGGGTATGAGTGTGTGTGGGCTTCTGTTTGATCCTGCTTTTCAGGATTGCTCCGCCTCTGCTGGGTAAACGGCCGTTTTAAACGACTGCTCTGAAGATTGTATCTGGTTGCATCTGTAGGATGTCTGCCAAGGCACAATCACTCTACAAACTAAACCTTACCCTGCCTACAAAAAAACAAGCTGCCCTTCAGTTAACCTCCATACACAGGCACACAGTTCGAGTCAT